>JBBPBX010001741.1:0-66468 GCA_038048925.1 Garcialebias charrua | reverse complement strand
GTGAAAGATAATGAATAGAGTGATGTTTAAAATATTAAATATATACCGTATTTTCCACTGTATAATAATAATAATAATAATACTGTAATGAATTCAATTTATAATGCACTTTTCATTAATAAAAATCTCAAAGTGCTAAAAGTGTATACCGGTAAGTCACACCTTTTTGCATAAATTTGCAAGTGCCATGACTCATATGCCAAAGCGACATACCGGTAGTTGTTTTTTCCATATTTATAACCTAATTTTTGGCTGAGATCTGACTATTTCATTCATTCTGACATGGAAAATATTGAACACTATCATTTTCAGCCACTAGAGGGCCCTCGAGTAGTATGGCAAGCCAAGTGTCTCATTAATAGGTAAATGTGGCTATTAATGAAACACTTGGCTTGCCATACAAAGCCATCTTTGTCTCACTCCAGAACTCCTGGCGCAAACCTCAAATCAGCTGCATTTTGCCACGCCGCCCAGGTGAAATGCAGCTGATTTGACCATTAAAGTGCATTTATTAAGGAAAGGTTCAACTGAAACACACCTTGACTATACTGTTGAGCAAACAAGTAATTGTTTTTAAGTGTTAATCTTGTTAAATTCTTGTTAAAGTCCTCCCGTGCACACTCTTGCAGCTGCTATTTGGCAGCCAGTCGATTTTTGGCACAACACTGGCCCACGTTTCCGGGTCGTCAGCGGTGACGCGTAACAAAAGCAACGTGTCAGCGGTGATGCATAATAGATGCAACTTATGCGGCGAAGCACCTTATTTATGTTTTTTTCCCCACTTTATTAGACATATTTGGACTGATGCGACTTATACGGCTGTGGCATAGTGCGGCCGTGCGGCCATAAGGGCGGCCGTGGCATAGTGGTAATGGAAGTCGTCCCCCAATCGGAAGGTTGGAGGTTCGAATCCCGGTTCCCCACACCATGTGTCGTTGTGTCCCTGGGCAAGACACTTAACCCCGAGTTGCTCCCGGTAGGACTGGAAAGGTGCCTTGCATGGCAGTCTGCCGCTACCGGTGTATGAATGCGTGTATGAATGGGTGGATGGTTGGTATTGTAAAGCGCTTTGGGGCTCCTCAGAGGGGGCTAGAAAGCGCTATATAAATAAGCTCCATTTACCATTATACGGCGGTGCGGCATACCTTTTACGGCAGAAAGTATGTTACTGGAAAAAATATTAAAACAATTAAAAGTCAACAATAAATGACAAAAAAGCAATAAAAAAGAAAGAAAACAAATTAACAACGTTAAAGAATGGTGGAACAGGAAGAAGATAACGTGTGTTTGTTTTACCATCATCGTAGTAGGACAGCTTCATGTTGAGGCAGACGTTGTCTGGCAGCGGCTCCAGATTCTGCATCAGCGTGTAGAGCTTCCGCACCAGCAAAATGCTGGCTTTCTTGATGTTTCCAGAGGACATTGTTGACAACTTTTGGTTGATGTTGCTAATAACAAAAACCATCAAGGCAGATTGTGAAATGTGCCCGTCATCCAATTGCTTTTTTCCAGTTTCTTTCTTCACTGTTGACGTAAACCAAGAAAAAAGAATGAACACACCTTTCAAAATCCATGTGCACTCCATCTGTGGTGTACTGGATCCTAAACTGGTAACACTCAGTCAATATCTGTAACAGAAGAAAAGATTAGTTAAAATATATATGCTGCATATATTTGTATTTATGTTAATAGAAATACAATGGCATTAAACAGTCTGAACACTACCCGGGGATTCTTTGGGTCTGTATAAACCTAAAAAGAAGAAGACTGAAGGTCATAACAGCATCAACTCAAACATTTCTGGTTTTCCTGAATTTTAAGTCAAGGAGCAGATAAAGTTGTGATCCTGTAAATTTGCCAGAAGCTCCTGAATTTAAGTATCTAAGACCCGATACAGTATATGTAAATAAATGTTAGTAATACTCACAGACATTATAACAGACCGCAGCTGGTGAGGAAAAAGTATGAAAACACAGTTTGACCCCATTAGTTGGTGTGAACATATACACTACAGTAGCACATTTATTTTGTCTGATTCATAAATACTTCTCTAGTTTTACATTACAGGTAATCTCAGGAAAAACTTACATATTTCTTCTGGATGGCATCAAAGCAACCCTGTATCCTAGACAAAAAATTAAAACCATTTATTATTTATCCCCAGCATACAGAGTCATGCTCATTACAGCACAGCATAGATAAAACAGAGGTAATAGAGAAACTAGATAAAATAAACACAAATGATTGAATTCAGACTTATTAAATGAAAAATCAAGAGATGAATTCTTCTATTTTGTCAACAGTAAACACAAATCCACAGTATACAGTAGTCTTAAATATAAGCTATAGTGTAGTTTACCATTTAGTTATCTGAAAAGTACCCGGACAGTCAGGATCTCCTTTTAGGATCATCACTTGCTGATCTGTTAAAAAAAAAAAAAAAAAAAAGGAAGGAGAGGTGAAGACATTCTAGATAATATTTTTGAATAGTAAATAGGCCTGTCACGGACTCACAATAACAAATTTTGCTGGGCGATTGTCTCAGAAATTATTGCAATAAATGATAATATTGTTTGAAATTTGACAATAATTAGTAATTATTGTCAAATTGAAAAAGAAATGTTTGCCAATTTGTTTTGCATGTAGTACCTTTTTGACCACCGGATGGCAGTATAAGACTGTTTGAACCGAAGGATGGATAGTGAGGGAGCAAGCAGTGTGTCTCTTAAAGAAAAATAGGAGGGAGGCCCCTTGATGTGACATGGGCTTTCTCTTCTTCCTGTTTTTTGGTTCTCAAGATGGCGGATGCTCTGTGTGGTTCGAGTTCTTTAGTTCATTCTTCACAAAAAGCTTTTAATAAAAAAATCAGTAAACAAGTTCTCAGCTTCTTTTTGCAAAGAAAAATTACTTTTTAGACGAAGGCACACGTTTCAACCATGAATTTTGGAGCATTGACAAGACGGAGGATTTTTCCCCCAGGTCAGCCTGTTAGATTAGCTCGTAGCTTGGCTTCTCAGCCTAGCTGCTTTTAACGATCCAAAAACGCAATTTTGGACGGTTAAAATGGAGATTAAAGAAAAGAGAAAGGGAGGGGTCAGTGAAGAGCACCGGAGTCTAGCCTTCTGTCATCCAGTGTCTTCAGCAGAAAGAGAGAGACATGAAGAAACGATAAAGCCGATGAATGAAAATAAGGTTGATAATTTTAATTTATCATGCGATTAATTGATTGTTTATTGCGACAGGCCTAATTGTAAATGGAAACAATGCAGACAAATACAGTTTAATTTGTTATCTAACCTTCAACATATTTGCTCCCATAGGCTCTCCCTGGGAAGATCCCCCTGAGGTATGTGATGCCTGAAACAGCAATGGCCAGAAGCTTCTTTACAACGACGAGGGACTCTTGCTCGGTGTTAACCTCAGTGGGCAAAAGCTGAGCAGCCTACAAGAGTGAAACAAACTAATCAGGTAACGTTGTGCTTACTTTTCTCGGTTAAATATTTTATTATGCTCGTGCACAGTTGCAATACGTCTTTTAAAATGCACAAACTCAACTGGTAGAAAATTACTTTTTTTTCTTAGAAATTAACAAATCCAGTTTTTCAAAGTTCAAGGTTTTTTATTGTCATTTGCATCGCATGTGGTACATGAGGTGGAATGAAATTGTGTACTCAAGGTACACAATTTGGTAGTTCTAATCAAATCTGACTTTCAAAATATGAATATCTGAAGAATCTAATGCCAAAAAAACATCACTTACTGGGAGTGTGGAAAATAAACAAACAAATTAAATATAAATGTATTACTAATCAATATAAATACTATTTAAATACAAACCAGAAATGACATTGTCTGTAGCTGCTTCTCAACTCTTAAAATTAAAAATAAATTGAGAAGCTCCATATCACAGCAATGCCAAAGTGTCTTACTTTTACCAAAACACATGCCCGAAGTAGTTGCCTGCTGCTGAAAGGCAAAGGTGGGTGATAATGTTTTTCTGTTTTTCTGTTATAATACAGTATTCCATAAACTACTTAAAGCTGCACTATGTAACTTTGTACTGTAATGCAGTCTGTAACTTTTCTAACAATATATTTTTAACATATTTCTTCACTCTGTCACTATCTACTGACAGACTGTTGTTAGACAAAGTAATCTCTGAAAAAAACTATAGTCCCCTTGCTTCTCTATCAGCATTTATAAAAACACTAAAAACACAGAGTGACCCGTCCTTAACCAGCCAATAAAAACAGAGCTTGAATTTGAATCAGCCAATAAAAACAGAGCTTGAATTTGAATTTCAGCAGAGCCTGTTGAAAATGTTTCTAAGTTCTGCACTCTACAGAAAGTTACACATAGCACCTTTAATGGACAGATTTTTATGACACTTTCAGAAAATAATCTTTCAATTTACATTTACTGTCACACAACCTGTATATGTTAGTTATGTGCAATATCATGTGCATTGAAGCTTATAGTACTGCCTGTGAAATACTTATTTATACAAATTCATCCTACTTGCACCGTTATATTCTACCATGATGTTGTTTACTTTATTTATTTTACATCTTGTAAATATTATATTTCTTTTCCACTTTTTGGAACTTTATTTTGTTCCTTATTGCACGTTTTAATACTTCTTGCGAGTCGAATCAGTTCATCTTCTCATCCTGAATATTTCATTGTATTGCTGACCTTGTGTTAATCTGCATATGACAAATAAACAACTTAATACATTTACAGCTGACCAATTATGGTGGCATAACCCCACAGCCACCTGACCTTACAAAACACAAAAAATGGTGATGGCTCTGTCAATTTTACAAGTACTGAGCTGAAATGGATTGTGGTAGTAGTTCACCATTAAAGATGGTGGGAGATGTTAAAAAGTTAAGTCATTTCATATAAAAATGTAATTTTACCTGTGAAGGCCTCACTTGCTGAGTGGATGCCATTCTAGTGGAAGTAAAAAAATATATATAAATCTGCAATAAAATGTCACAAATAAGAAAATAGAGAAGTACTTTTAAACCTAGCACATTTCGCTATGCTAAGCTAGTTGACATGCTAACTAGCTAAACTAAAAACGTCTAAAACACAGTTAACAATAATTTTGTACAAATGTAGTAAGGTAATAATGAGTATATTTTAAAAACACACATTTCAGCCTCTTTGTTAAAGATTTAAAGGCAATTTTCGAGGTTTTGCTGCAAGTTATTACCGAACAGAGATCTTGACGTTTTAACCGTTACGTTTCTCGTCTTCTGCAACAATCACTAAATTAACCAATCACAAGGCAGGGCGCCCCGCCCCCTACAGGCTACAGACAAAATAACAGTTACCAGTTAGTGGAGGTAGTTAATTTGCTCAATCACAAAAGCAGTGCAACGTCGTTATTTTAAAATATATATATATATTTTTGTAATAGCGTACATGTTCTATAAATTTTATCTTTAGTGTTCTGGTATTTTGTGTCGATGCAGTTTAGCGCGGCAACCCCGCAACGCCCCCCAGCGAACATTTTGTAAATCCATTGGACGAAGACCTGTCACTCACACAGCAAATTCCAGTTACTTGTATCCCATTGGCTCATGGAGGGAAAAGCCACGTTTCTATTGGCTAAAACTCAAATCAGTTACAAACTGAAGTCCCGCCTTCTCGGTGACGTCTCGCTACGCCATTTTTGTTGGGGAGCAGTCGTGTTCAGAAAATCAGGATTAGGTCCAAAGCAGTTACGTTTGACGTGATCTCGTTTGATCAGCCCTTCGAGTTGTCCTCGAGTTGGACAGCCTCTTGTCCGCCACACTCAGACAATGTCGTCGGAAAACCTTGACTCGGGCACGCAGTTGGACTACGAGGACGAAAAACAGGTGGGTTTCCTGACTGCTAACTGCAAAACATGCTAACGAGAAGAGTCTAATAGCACAAGTACTTTCCGAGCAACACAGAATACAGCTCCTGAAAGACACTGATAAGACATGGATAAGCCTTTTTTTTATTTTTTTTACATGTAATGAGATGGGTTGAGTTTATTAATATATGTCCGTGTATTCAGTCTGCATTTCGTTTGGTTTTGTCACTTGTGTTACTGGTTGTATACAGTACACAGCAACTCGGGCCTATTGGTTTGAACTAAGGATTCCCAACTGATCTGGATATCATATCTAGTATCTAAAAAAGACAGAACGTGCTCATTAAGCTTACATCTATATAGTAAATATGTTTGATAACTATAACAAAACGACGTTTTGTCTTAAAACACTTTCCACAATCTTGAGGTTTTTATTTTTTTTTGTTTTCCCTCCATTTATGACATGTATATGATGTTTCTTCAACTGCTTGGCATCATTAGCAACACCTTAGTTGATATTGGTAAACTTCAACATCGTCTGCAGTTTAATTTAGTCCAATTCTAAAGTTTGCAACTTCTCTCATGCTGATCTTGAAATATAAACAGCAAGGCCGAGCTCATTTTGTGGCACTGGCATGTCGTACTGACACTTCCTGTGACATGCCACAGTTTTTGTGACATGTGCCACAGTTGTCTCTCAATATAAAGCTCTACGATTCATCGTAATGTAATAATCTACTTTTTTTTTTTTATAGATATTTGTTCAGCTCTTCTTAGGATCTAAATGTAAATAATTTGTAATTAATAATTTGTCACATTTGTCATCTGTGTATGTTTCCCATACTTGACAGACGAAATTGGTCTCTGCATTTAACCCAACCACCACCAGGTGGTGCAGTGAGCAGCCGTAGTCAGCGCTCGGGGAGCTGGGGAAATAGATGTGCACTCATAGACACCCCAAGGTGTGTGCCGTGGCCGGGGTTCGAACCTGGGTCCTTCGGATAACAAGTCCGATTCTCTGCCACTACACCATCTTGGCCCCGTACTTCCTTGTTTTAATTATCCATCTGTCTAAATGGACTTTTAAAGTAGAAACTAAAAACATTTGGTACGGTGAGGATTAATATAAATACAGGTATTTTGTCCATTCCTTTACAAGCAGATTGTTGGTGCATGTTTGAAAGTTGAATATTCACACTTATGTTGTCAGGCTTTGGTGGGCCGACATTGGGTAGAGGCAGGGTAGCCGACCCGGGACCAGAAAGCCCCAGGCTCGTTCCCCACTCATTGCACGTCTCGTGGTGTCTCTGCAGAACACCCCATCCCCAATTGCCTACCGGGCGCCCCCGACAGCCGCCCACCGCCCCACCCGAGCGCACCCCAGACGGGAACATACAATGATGACAACACATACACATTTATTTGGTACAAAATTAGATTGCAATGAAACTATACATTTACACGTTTGCACATCTTGTCACAGCTAAAGTAAATAGAAATGGTGGTACTTTATTATGACAGACGTCGAGCGGCAGCTGAATATTGCCATGAAATTCTGGGTCAAGAAACTTTAGAAATACCCAAATAGCATGACCTCAATCATCATAGTCTTATTTTTATGCAGAGTTCCAATATTTGTTAAAAGTGTCATGGTGTAAACTAAATCATACTTCTAACATTTTGAATGAAGTCTCTTATTGATTAGTTCACTGAGACAACTTCACCGAGGTGCTGGGAAAAGCTAATAACATTCTTCTTTCACATCACATTACATATTGCTGAACTGTCACAAGTCAAACCTGAAAGCTACCTGAGGGAAATTTAACTTTCACTTAACAGTTGTAAGCTGTAATACAAGTGGGTACACAAAGGATGTGTTGGTGGATATTGCAGTTTCCTTGTGTTGGGACCAAATCTAATGGCTCATAAATTTCTTGCCAAGTGAACCAGCGCTCTGAGCTCTCCGTCCCCTCCTCTTAAGGGAATCTGTTCATCGGCTTCTGTGTCCTGAGTCACATTTTATCCTTGTCCCAGCAAGCTGTATAGACCGGGCGCATAGTTGAAGTAGGTCCACACCTTTTGCTGCTTGCTCCAGGCAAGTACCGGTAATGCAGAAATGGTATTTGTCTTATGTTGTGTTTAACATGCAGTCAGAACTATTATAGACACAAAGGCATGACCCAGATTTATGGCTTTAATATTTCACTGGACAAGTGTTTGGCTGATAAGTGTCTTGCCAGATTATTGCTCCCACGGGCGGCCGTGGCGTAGTGGTGATGGCAGTCGTCCCCCGATCGGAAGGTTGGCGGTTCGAATCCCGGTTCCCCACACCAGGTGTCGTTGTGTCCTTGGGCAAGACACTTAACCCCGAGTTGCTCCCGGTAGGACTGGAAAGCCCCTTGCATGGTAGTCTGCCGCTACCGGTGTATGAATGAATGTGTGTAGCATTCAATGTGTGTAGCACTTTGAGATTTTCACTAATGAAAAGTGCGTTATAAATTGAATTCATTATTATTATTGTCCTGTAGAATCAAATGGTATTTTTTGCACTTCAGGTTTCTGTAACCTCCACCAGGTAGGTGTTGCAGCTTCAAACACACAGTGAATAATTCCATATATCTATGATTTGTTTGGGTCAGAGGTCAGTCTTTTTGCCTTTTTAATATTTAACAGTAGCAAATGTTCTCTTTCCAAATTCTTCACAGTTACATAGACTTGGCACCAACATGAGCATATAAAGGTGATTCTGGCCTCTCTTTTGGTTCATGTTTATCATTAAAGTCAGATTATTTATCTGTTTTCTCTCAGAGGTGTTCGTACGGTAACACATGATTTTGCAGTGTGAGGAAATTTATGATGTGATTTGTATCATGTAGTTTATTCAGTTTGAGTTATAGCCATCAACTTTAGCCCAATTCTTAAGAGCTAGCTTAAATTTCAGCTGTAAATAAAATTAAGATTTTAAATATATTGGACCTGTGCACCACAGTAATTGTTTTTTCTTGCATGGATTGTGGCGTTTTGTGGAAATACTGGAATTCTGGGATGGTTGTAAACCAGGTCTATTGACATTACGTACCTGCTGTTCCTGTTATGCTAAACCTTTTCTGTGGACATACTGGCTGACATTGAAAGGTCAGTGTTTCTTGCAAAACAAGGTTGTTTGAATCAGTTTTATTTTTCTGTCTGCAGGACTCGCAGGAAAAGAACGCAAACCCAGTGAAGGCAGAGGAGGCCAAGCTGAAAGCGAAGTACCCCAGCCTGGGCCAAAAGCCTGGAGGCTCAGACTTCCTGATGAAGAGACTACAGAAAGGGGTAAGTGACCACGCTGACTACCGGTAGATTGTATGACAACCTAGACCAGGATGTGAAGCCACAGAAGGTGTGTTGAATGTTCCTGAGCACCTAAATGATACTGAAAGAATATTGTGACTGGTCTAACCAATGCTTGTACTTTGATCAGTTAAGCCTCTTTGCTAAAAGAATAACAGAAATTACTGTTTGAAGTTCAATTTCAGATAATATTCTCTTTTAAATGTAAAATAATCTATATTTTTAGGGATCTAAAGCACAGCAGTTGTATTCTGTACAATAAAACCGATATTTTATTATACATTCATCTTTACTTAAAGGCTAAATCCACCAGAAAACATTGAGAAATATTAGACTAGACCAAAGTTCAACAACATTAAACTCTACATTCTTAGCATGTGAAATGCATACCATACCATACCAACTTTATTTATAGAGCACTTTATGCACCCAACAGGACCAAAGTGCTGTACACAATCATAAAATACAATACAATCATAAAATGGAAAGGTCAAATATAAAAACAGTACTAAAACATAAACACAATAAAACAAAGTTAAAGTGTGGGTGACATCATCTTTTAACTTTGCATATAGTGACACAACATAAATACTGTATCTTGTATCATTCAACTATGTTCGTTTTAGCAAACAAAACGATATATTAATGAAAATTCCTTTCAAAGTGAGTTTAGAGAGTCAGAGTCAGAGAGTCAGAGAGTCAGAGTCAGAGTCAGAGAGAATTTATTGTCATTTGCACCGCATGTAGTACATGTGTTGAAAACGAGATTATGTACACAGGGTCCCAGTTACATCCAACAACAAATGCAAGAGAAATACAATAATAACATCTAGGATTAACTAAGAGAGACATCACATCAGCTAGTAATACACTAAGCCCTAATGTAGTAGAAAAACATCATTATAAACAGCAGCACGAACATGAGCAGATGGTCACAGATGAACGCAGCAACAAGAAACAGATCAGTACAGTATCAGTATGATGTGACATTTTGCAGTGTTTATTCTTATTATTTATTTATTCATGAGTCTGACAGCCTCAGGGTAGAAGCTGTTTCTCAGTCTAGTGGTTCTACATTTGATGCTCCTCAACCTCCGTCCCGAGGGGAGTGGTGCAAAGAGTGAGTGTGCTGGGTGAGTGAGGTCTTTCATGATGCAGGTGGCTCTTTTTCTGCATCTGGAGGTGTAAATGTCTGTGATGGTGGGGAGACTGACTCCCACAGACTTCTGTGCAGCCTTCACCACTCTCTGCAGAGCTTTTCTCTCTGCAACTGTGCAGCCTCCATGCCACACGTTGATGCTGGAGCACAGGACGCTCTCCACTGCACACCTGTAGAACGAGGTGAGGACTGGGCTTCTCAGACCGGCTCGTCTCAGCCGTCTGAGGAAGTAGAGTCTCTGATGACCTTTCTTGATCAGGCTGGTGGTGTTATTGCTCCAGCTGAGGTTATCATTCAAGTGTACACCCAGGTATTTGTAGCTGGAGACCACCTCCACCGCAGATCCACCTATATACAGTGGGGTGTGGGTGTGTTTGTTCCTTCTGAAGTCCACAATCATCTCCTTCGTCTTCTTCACATTCATGTGAAGGTTGTTCTCTTTGCACCAGCTCTCCAGATGTTCCACCTCCTGTCTGTAGCTGGATTCATCATTATCTGTGATGCATCCCACCACAGCTGTATCATCTGCAAACTTAACAATATGACAGCCTGGATGTGTGGCTATACAATCATATGTGAGCAGAGTGAACAGAAGAGGGCTCAGCACACATCCCTGAGGAGAGCCAGTGCTGAGGGTGATGGTGGAGGAGGAGAAGTTGTGGATCTTCACGGACTGTGGTCTGTCTGTTAAGAAGTCTAAGACCCAGTTACAAATAGAGGGGCTTAGTCCAAGTGTGGATAGTTTGTCTATCAGAGTTTGGGGGATCATGGTGTTGAAGGCAGATGTGAAGTCCACAAAGAGCAGACGCACGTATGAGTCCTTCTGATCCAGGTGGGTGAGAGCAGTGTGGACCACGGAGGAGATGGCGTCCTCTGTTGATCGGTTCTCACGATATGCATATTGATGAGGGTCCTCGTTGATGTTGACGGCTGTCTTGATGTGGGACATGACCAGTTTCTCAAAACATTTAGCGACTATCGGGGTGAGAGCCACCGGTCTGTAGTCATTCAGACCAGTCACTGTGGAGCTTTTTGGGACTGGGATGATGGTGGCGGTCTTCAGGCAGGTGGGAACTGACTCCAGTGCAAGTGAGGTGGTGAAGATGTCAGCCAGCACCTCACAGAGCTGGTCCGCACATTCCTTCAGAACTTTCCCTGGGATGTTGTCTGGACCCGTAGCTTTATGAGGGTTGATCCTTCTGAGACTGCCTCTCACTTCTGCTGCGGTCACTTTGAGGTGCTCCTCGTCTGGTGATGAGGTGAGTCTGGTGCTAGTTGGTCTGTTTGGATCATCAAAACGTGCATAAAACTTATTGAGGGCATCAGGCAGGGATGGGTCCCTGGGGCATTGTTTGCTTTTGCCCTTGTAGTCTGTTAAGCATTTGATGCCCTGCCACATGCTCCTTGGATCATGTGAGGTGAACTGTCCCTCGATCCTCTGTGCATACGCGGCTTTGGCCTTCTTTATGCCATCATCCAGTTCTCTCCTGCACTTTCTCAACTCCTCAGTGTCTTTAGACTTGAATGCAGTGTCCCTGGCTGCCAGCAGGGTGCGGACATCTTTAAAAATTAATCTTTTAAAATTAAAAACAGTGTTTCTTCACGGGACATCCGACTACACGCGAATGCAACATCTGTGACGTAGGATGAAGAACCTCAGTCTGCGTTTGCCATGATAACGCATATTCAGTCTCTGCCAGATCGCCTATTTTTTTTGTATAACTTGAAAAATGCTGTTGCATTGTGTCGCATTTGGGTGTTCTAATATCATCAGTGAACAAGTGAGCCTTTTCACTTTCCCAAAAAATGAAATACTTTGTCAAGTATGGAAAGCTGCCCCCCCTCTCAGAGCGCCCTCACTTCCTGAAAAGGTAAGACTCAAATAAATACGGGTGCAGACCTAAATTAGAACCTGCTGTTTCCTGTTCATCTAACTTTCTGCTTCCCAAACTGAAGACAAATCGCTCAAATCTTAACGTAGATTGCTAAATTAGTCGTTTTATTTATTGTCTGCCATGAATATGTAAAAGGGGCGTTTTAAAGACGTTCTTCATCCTACGTCACAGATGTTGCATTCGCGTGTAGTCGGATGTCCCGTGAAGAAACGCGGTTTTTAATTTTAAACTCACTATGAACGGAATTTTCATTAATATATCATTTTGTTTGCTAAAATGAACATAAACCGTGTTTCCATCTATTTTCATTTCGAATTTTGAGCTAATATTTGAAATCTCACAAATATGTAAATACAAATTAATGCGGATCAGAAGTGTTTCCATCTACTGGCTTGAAGCGCTTCTACCAAGCCACGCACAGCGTCATTACGTCAGACGTCAGCGTCATTACGTCAGACGTCAGCACTGCGCATGTCTACAGTAAACAGGAAGTAGCGGTTGAAAACAGAACCCGGCCACACATCTCGTCAAAATGGAGAGAATATTTCAGGTACGTGTTGCTATCGGGCAAGTTGTATTTATTCTGTCATGCCAACTAGTTTTAGCGATGTTACATGTTGTCCGGAGCGGAAACAGCTGAACGTCACGTGACGTGAATGTTCGCTACGGCAGAACTGAGTCGGCAAATCTGTTTCCATCTGTCGTTTTGCGCATCTGCTCATTTTCGAAGATCCCAAAAACCACCTCAAGCGAGCGTATAAACTTTTTGGCGAATTTGAGGAAGTAACTTCACATTTTGCCGTTTCCATTCAGCTTTTCTGCTGCGATACTTCAAAATGCGCATCTAGAAACCTTGATGGAAACACGGCTACTGTTGAATGATACAAGATATGTATGTTGTGTCACTATATGCAAAGTTAAAAGATGATGTCACCCACACTTTAGGACATCTCAGATTGTGCCAAAGCACTTTGAGATTTTTATTAATGAAAAGTGCGTTATAAATTAAATTCATTATTATTATTATAAAGGCCAACGAAAAAAGCTGGGTTTTAAGAAGAGACTTAAAAAATGCAGCTTATATGAAAGTGCTTTTAATTTGTGTTGAGACAATCAGAGCCAGTTGTATGTTTTGTCTTTTTTACTTTTTAAAGTCCATGACCCACCATGTTTTCAAATTGCATCGCCATTAATATTTATTAGTTTATTTAAAAATAATACAGGAGCGTTTATTTATATTGTAGAGAAATAATGCAAAATGTGTTATTTCATGATTTATAGCAGATTTTAGCAGAAGCTCCGGGAAGATCTGCCCCTCTCCAAATATGGGCATTCACATCACTAAAGATTCCGCCTTGGAGTTACAGGCGGAGTTTTAATAAGCCTTCATCAACTTCCATGACCGCTGCTCTAGAGAGGAAAAAAAAAGAGAAGCGGTTGCTCACTGATGTCTGTCATATTCTGAGCAGCATCCACGTAGACATACTAGTTTAATTCGCTTGATCGCGACAAATTCATTCATTTCCGCATCGGCTTTTTAATCTCTCCCCTGACCAGACAGGTCGGGAGTAGAAAGGCAGCCGCGGCGCGGAGCTCTGTCGGTCTGGATGTACCATCGCGCGCGGGCTTCCCCGTGCTCTCTGTGCTTCCCCGTGCTCCAGCAACAAGGCTGGACAGAACCGAGCCCCAGCACGAACTTCAAAGCTGACCCGCAGCGGAATGGGGAGCCAGGGAGAAGCCGCGCGGCTCGCTCCTCTCTGGGCAGAGGACAGGAGAGCAGCCAGCAACAGTCGCAGCGGTGTTATATCTTATTAAAAAGGTCTATAAAATAAATAATAAATAAAAGCAGACCACTGGTCCAGTTGTACACAAAAATGCACCAGGAAATATGCAGTTTTACTCTCACTCTCATAAACCTCCATGGAAACTCACTCCTACCTTCTGCCTTGCTTTCTGGGTGGAGATCAATGTAACGAAAGGCATGACCCTTCGGGACTTTTCGGCCAGGTTTCCGGATTCATTCGGGAGTGGGTTGTTTTTTTTTTTTTTTTTAACCCTCGCCTGGCCCAAATGCAAAAATGAAAATAAAATTCATAAAATACTACAGTAATTCTCCAATATGGTGAATTGTTACTGTCACGGTGGGTGTTGTCCTTTAATGACTGCGGAAGCTCTTGCTCTTTCCACCTCCTCATACTGTTCATGCTGCAGAGAACCTGCAGCTCTCAAGACACAGCTGAAAGTCAATCTGAGAGATGTGGATAATCATGGGTAAAGAGTGGGAGTAGCCTGAGCAGGCTGTGGGAGAATGCAGCTAAGAATCACTGAAATGCATCATAAGATTAGGAGCACTCTTGGCACAAATGATTTCTAGTTGGTCCTATGTACAGTATTTATACTGGAGTGAGTTTAACTTTGAACATGACGTGGCAATCCATGCACAGCCACCACACTGATCACAGCAGCAGCTGTCGTGTACGAGTTGAGTATCATGTGAAGTCTTTTTTGTTTTTTGTCTTCCTACACAGCAAAAGTATTTTGACTCGGGCGACTACAACATGGCCAAGGCCAAGATGAAGAACAAGCAGCTACCTGTGGTAGGACCCGACAATAATCTGGTGACTGGTGACCACATCCCCACACCGCAGGACATACCGCAGAGGAAGTCGTCCTTGGTGACCACCAGCAAACTAGCTGGCTAGCCTTCATCATCGCAGGCGCGCCCTCGACTCCTCCTCCTCCCTGGGATCCCAGGAAAACGCCCCTCTTCCATCTCAACTGTTCCCAACATGTCCAGTCCTTCCCTCCTTTTGCTTCCTTATTTTCATCCACCAGGCACCACTGGCTTTAACATATCGGGCAGAGTTGTATAAGTAAAAACTCCCATTTGCTTGTATGTAGGCGGGGGTGGGGTGGGAGGAATGGAGGTTTGGGTGTCCACAAGGCTGCAGCCCTCTCTGCCTTTTCACTTCGTACATCTCCATCTCCTCCGCACACTGCTCTACCGCCTCCCTTAGATCTTGGTTTTCTTCATTCCAAGATGCGTTACAGTAGGTGTGTGTCACGAGGCAGGTTGGATGGGGTGAGTTATTGCACTTTGTATTCTGTATAGTATGTTTAGTTCTTTTTTGCATCCTAAGTGACACCAAAATATGTGTAAGGGAGTTAGGAACCATGACTGCAACAACGTTACTCTGGTTTTTTTGTTTTTTTTCTGTTCCGATGGTTTGCTCCAGCAGGAGGTGTTGAAGCTGTATGAGAATAATCACGTGCGTACCAAATCTGTGAGGGGAAGCCGTTTAGTTGAACAATGTTTTGTTGTTTACTGACTCCCTGTTGGTTGTACTTTTCATCTCGCCCTTCAGGAACTTTTCATCAAAACTGTAACCGTGGGTCAACTGCTGCAGCTTTAGGCAAATGGGGATTTAGAAATCTTTTCTTTCACTTTTCTTCTTTTTGTCTTTTAAATATGCTGCATGATTGTAACATTTAATAAAAAAGAAGCGAAACGTGCTTTTCAAAAACAGCAGTGGAACATCGGCTTAGCGATTCAGAGGAATTAAAAAACGAAACGCGCAAATCGCTGTAACGTCCACCGTCGTGTGTTTCCTCTCCGTGCATTTTGCTGTCCTGACAATCCCATTCACGCACGCACGCACACGCTCGCAGCCCAAAGCGAGAAGCGGCTGATTTACCCTTGTATTTCTTTATATTTAAGACTGGGAGCTCTAGTGCTTGCTGAGTTCAGTGGCAGTTGCGTTGCTTGAAGATGTGCGTTTACTATGAGCCTAAAAGATTTCTGGGTGGGGGGATAGGAGCACCCCTTGCAAGAGTACATGCGATACTCGCACAAGCACGTAGTTGGTGACGAGCCCTTGAGAACTAGCAGAGTAAAAATCATCTTTTCTGGGGTTTTAGATGCGTTACGAACGGAGCTAAATTGTGCACGTCAGGCCCAGAGGATGTGGATTCAATCCTGTTTTCAGTTTGGACTCGCAGCGTTATGTTCAAGCGGCAGGTGAAGTTGTCTGGGTCCAGACGGGACGCAGCAACAGCTCATGTGCTGTTTGCTGGAATGAGCAGAACATTCTAATTTGTCTTCATTGTTTTAACACGGTCACACGATTCTGCATCTTTCACTTGCGTTAAAGTAATTTAACGTAAAAACACTAAATTAATTTTACTTCCTGCGACTTTTGCTTAGTATTGAATCTGCCACCTGTCTGATAGACCCCCGAACTGACGCTTGACGCATCTTGAACCTCGGGGGTGTTTAGAAGAGCAGCATTTACGTGGAACGCTCCACGTCCGCAAGAGCACACGCAGCCGAGCAGCGAGAGGTTTTATTACCGTACACATCGTGACAGGGCAAAGTATGTGCGCTCGTTACCGTGAGTCAACCGTTGAAGATCACACCATCTCCAGACTTTGAATGTTCACCTTTCACACACTTTAAGGATCTGAACTGGATGCCTGCGCTCACTCGTTTTGGAATAAGTGTATATTACTGCTTCAGGGAACCTTCACAGACTTGTACGTAAACGACAGGACATTTACACAACTACATTTTGCAACCTCACTTTAAAATGTGTCAAAATTTGCGGTGAGTGAAAGAAAACTGACGTGTGCATGAGACCTTGTTATGGTGCTGTGTGAATGTGATGATTTCCTCTAGACTATTGTAAATAGACAACACAGGATATCTTTTTTTTTTTTACGTTTCCCTTCTGCTTTTCAGTCTTTTGTAGCCTGAGCTGTTCTCTGACTCGGTGGTTCCTTTCTCCTCACAGTTCACTATGTCTGCTCTTATCTTGGTGTATTGCAGAGGCTATTTGAATCTGTATTATAGAAAACTGTGTGTAAACGCTGCTGATTCAAAGACAAATCGGAGAAAATGCCCTGTAACCAGCTCCTGTCCTCTTCCTTTTAGACGTCTGGTTCGCTCCTTTCAACTGACGACGCGAGTCCGTTTTTAACGAATAACACCGTTCACTTACGTTTTAAGACGTCACTGAATTTAATCCAGTTTCTGTGGTGTGATTCTGAAATGCATTTTATCTGGAAATCGACAAGAACAAACATTTTAGGCATCATTTGCTTTATTTTTTTTCCTGTTATCAGAAAGATTTGCTCAAAGAAATGGATCTGAATACACAAAACAACACTAGGCAGGGGTTCTTCATTGCTACTTGACATTTAGCTTCGCACGGAGCAGTTCAATAAGAAATGGACAGGGCATGTTTTAAACCCCCACTAACCGGGTGTGTCATTCAGCCACGCTAAATACGTGCCAGAATGTATAAAAAAATAACGACAAGCTATGTGCTCTGAAGTATTTTTGTGCTGCTTTTACCCTACATATTTTCTTGTTTTACTTGTATATTTTTTTCTTTTTGGTTTTGTGTTCTGTTGGGTAATTGGTGTTTGATTCTGGCCCAAGATATCTGCAGGGAAATCAGGAGCACCCTTCCTTCCAAGGAAAAAAAAAAAAGGGTTTACATGATTCACGTTTGACTGGAGAACACGCAAGTGATTTTCAGACTTCAGAAAGTACAGGGGTACTTGCTATGTTTCTGTTGTGTGGAAGACAATGAGAGGATCTTTGTCAGTATTTGAAATAAACTTTTACAATAATATTAAATGGTTGGCCTTCATTGATGTCAGGAGGGGTCGTGTCCAATTTAGAACCAGCTTTGTGAATAAACCACAAAAAATTACAATTAATGGCCAGTAGAGGGAGCCACATGCATATCCAACATGGAAGCTTCAAAAAATGTCTGGGTGATTCCATTTCATAAACTTGAAATACCAAACATATTTTTGTGTAATACGTGTTATAATTTGAAAACGCTGTGTTAAAACCAAAATAATATTGTAACAGTTCCTAAAGATCCTTTTGATTGATTTAAAAAGTTACCAGTTTACTGTAATGGAGAGTTTGTCAGTTGACTTATTTTTTTATTAAGGACAACAATTTGTAAACAATGTAATACAAAGTAACAATTGGGTTTAAAGTATAAAGTTGTTGAGCAGATTTACTTTCAACCAGCTCAAAAGCCTTTCAGACATGAATTTGGATTACATTAAAACAAATTGCATCCAGCAGTATTCAGTTTCAATCTAGTTCTGATAAAAGCATTAGTTGGGTAGATGTTTGGAATTTTAAAATGGACTCCCTTAACTTTTGGAGGAACAGAGATAGTTTGTCCTAATTTTGGAAATATCCACCGTTTGAATTAGCCAGGGTACAATTCCTTCTGTAAAACTTTTCATGAGCTGGTTTGTAGTTTAAAAAAAAAAAAAAAAATCTTTCTCACTGGAATGTGTTTTGGTGACGAAATGTAAGAACAATGTAAGAAAACGGTTTTTTTCCAGTAAACCAGTCACTTCCGCTTTTTAAGCCCCGCCTCCTCCTGCCCCCGTGCTTATAAAGCCACCCTGTTCGGTTGGACAGCCTCTGGCTTCGCTCGAGCTTCAAGGAATTCATGTTGAATTGGTTAAACAACAAAGACTAGCTTTCTTTTTTTTTTTTTTAGCAAGTAGCTATCAGAAAAATTTAAACCGCTTGTATTTTAGTAACATTTCGGCAGTCGCTCTAAACTTAAAAGATGTTCCCAAAGCCGAAACCGAGCTACGTCTTTCTTCTTCAAAATGGCATCGCCGACCATGGACTCCACAGAGACTCGTCGCCTCTGTTCTCCGTGGGCGCCTCGGTGGACTCCGCCAACGGTCACGTAGCGTCCTGTAACCCCGTGAACCGGCCGAAGGACCTGGGAATGGCTCCGTTGAAGGGATATCCCGAGAAACGCTACCAGGAGCACGGCGACGACCACGGCTCGTTACCGAGCACCCCGGCGGAGCTGCGCGGCGAGGCCGACGTGGTGCCCGGCGGGGCTGGGCACGAGGCGCTGGAGACCGAGACCAGGCAACTCATCGGCAGGTTTTTAACAGAGTTTACTGGACTGTCTAAAGCTCAGTGGTCCGAGTGCAAGGAGCTATCGACGATGAAGAGGGTGGTGAACGACCTCCTGGCGAAGCACCGATTCTCATTCAACGGTGAGTGCTGGGAATTTCCACAGATCGCTCGCGGCCATTTTTATTTTTTTATTGGGGCTGCTTTCAAGGAAGTATTTACAGTTGGGGTTTATTCAACACAACGTGTTGGGTAATTGGCTAGATGGAGACATTTTACCACCTGCTTCGAATGTTATCAGCCATTAAACGGCCTATTGTTAGTTATTATCCTCATGTAGCGTTCAGACTGTACCAAATAGTGGGTTTAAATGTATATTGTTAGCCTTAGCGCTGATAATGGGGTCACGTGGTTAGTTCAGAGTAAAGGTTTGGGCACAAGGGTAAGGGGGTCAAGTTTAGGGTCAGTGCTCTGGGTCAGTAAGGTCAGGTTTAGGAAAGGGGTTACTACTTTAAATTAAAAAAACTATTCCTGTTTTACCCTCGTGCAAGCTTCATATTATAAAAGTAGGGGCAATAACTGTCTATTTAATGTGCTGGTATGACGGAAACCACTGCTTTTAACCATTAAAACGAACAAGGAAGTGAGGCATCATTTAAATATCCACCCGTCTACTTCTCTAGCGGAAGTAGCTCTCGGGACGCCACCTTTTTTAATGTACGAACTAATGGATCTCTGTTTCTTTTGTTTCCAGGTATGATCAAGAAAATGGATTTGGACAACAAAAGCGACGTGACGTTCGTGTCAGAAGTAGCCTGCAGCCTCTTTGCGGAGGGCACCACCAACTGGGGTCGTATCGCCAGCCTGGTGGCCTTTGGAGCGGCGGTGTCCCAGTACCTGAATGAGAGGGGGAGGGAGAGCTGCGTGGAGCTGGTGGGCCAGGAGATCTCCACATACCTGCTGTCCCACCAGAGGGACTGGCTGCTCAAGAATAACTCTTGGGTAAGTTGCTTCCGGTTGAGGCTGTGACAGCCTTGCTGTTGCATAACCTGCAAGAAATCCAGTTGAAGTGACTGTATCTTTAATGTTGACTTTCTGCTCAAGTTCTCTTTTGTTTTTTTCCCCCAGACTGGCTTTGTGGAGTTCTTTCGGGAGCCAAATCCTGAAACGGCAGTCAGGAACACATTAATGGCTGTAGCTGGGTTTGCTGGGGTTGGAGCAACTCTTGCCTTGTTGATAAGGTGAATCTGTTGGACTCTGAGACTGAGGATGCGTCTCCTTTTTTTTTTTACCACCTTTTGTTTGGATGGAAGAATTATTAAAAGACTCGAGGCTTGTCAGTGGCAATTGCTTTTTTTTTTTTTTTGTTCTCTTCCACACACTTGTAGAAAACTGTACATTTTTAGTTTTGTAACATAACTAAGGCGTTTATTTAATTTAAATACATTTATTTTTCTAATTAATGTAAATATGTGTCTATGCAAATTGCAATGGTTATGGGTGTCGGTTGACCTGATGTTTCTTTTATTTTACCACTGTTTACTCAACCTTGTATCATTGTGTTGCATGGCACAAAACAAGAAGAGGGTGAACTGTATTTTCAGTGCTGTGCAGGCATGAACCCCATCTCCACACAGTCCATTCTCAAGCCTCAACACCTTTGTTCTCATGTTTGAGACAAAGGCTGAAGTGCATTGCAGGTGTAGTCTGTGCAAGGAAGACGATTGTCTTGGGACTTTTTGCATTCCAGATCCTGGATGATCCTTTTTTATTTTTATTTTTTTTTGTGGGGAGGGAGATGCAAAATGACTGAGAAGAGCCCAAGCTAGCTCATCAACCAAGACTTAAGTTCATTAACGCGGACAACCTTAAACAGTGGATACAAATGAAAGCTACTTAGGTGCAGAAGAATAAAGCAGTTTTTAAACTGACGTTGTTTGACCTGTTGAGTCTTTCTGGTGAAACTATTGCTAAAGCAGGGTTGATGGATCACATTACACTTGCAGCAGTGATACTGATGCCATTTTAACACCCCTGCTCATGTTTATTCACACCCCCAGCTAAAAATGCAGCAACCGCTGCCGTTTCCTAGAAATTTGTAGCGTGGTCGTCTGCGGCCACAAGCTGCAGTGAGTGCTCTCATCTCTGCAAAGCTGGTGCATCAGCTACACGGTTGAACATGAGTTCTCAAACTTTCATAACACGAGTGCTTCCTGTCTAACCTCAGCTGCATAGAGACTGGGGGCCGATTATAAAGCAATACTGTACATTTGATTGGGTAACTTGTTTTTACTGTTCAAAACCGATTAGGCCCCAGTTGAAGTCATGAGGGTTCAGTAGTTGGAAGTTTGTCACTGTATTGCACTACTCGTGCTTGCATTACATGTAGAAATGCATGCACCTGTTTAAATGCTTACATAGTTTGTTTGGACCATATAACGCTGGGAAATCCTGATATGAAGCCTCGCCCTTGTTGGTTCCGCTCCTGCTGTCGTCTGGGGTTACAGAACAAACATGGAAGTCTTTTGAGGAAATGGAGAGGGGTCTCCATGGTGATGATCCACTGCAGACCTCTGGTCTACTCCACTTAATGATGCTTCCCCACTGGCCAGGCTACCTGTGAATGGCTTCTTGTGATCAACAATGGGGAGTTTGATGCTGAGGCAATCGCGTGGAGCAGTTTGCACCAGAGTGTTGTTTATGGGGAGAGCAGACAGCAGTGCAGTGTCATGGGGCGGATTGTGCAAATGCAAAACTTGAGGTTGATTATTTGTATTTTCCTCTGCGCATACCAATTCCAGTCTGCGTAATTGTGCCATCTAACGTGCAGGGCCGCTTTCATTGAAACACACTCAAGAAATTAGGTTGAAAAATCTTACGATGGCACCAGTTTGGACAATCTTCCAAGTTTTTCTGGCCAACTTTTTAAATGCACTTCTGCACAATCGGGAGCCTTGAGAAAAATCCACGGTTGCATTCCAGTGCAGGGATGGGTGCAAGGAGTGGTTTTGAAACTTGTCGGCAAACGTTCTTCAGTGCACATTTGTCACAGCTAACCTGAAGTAAACTGAAGAATGAATGGGAGGAAACTTTATTTTATGGGACTAGCAGTAACCTTTTACCACTAAACTGGAAGATTATCTACGAACATGGAACATGAGTTTAAAAGTTTTCTTGACCATGACAGGGTTTGATGCACTTAATATTTAGTTTATAAAGGCGACAAACCCATTTCTTCATGTCGATGCTTCGGGGAGCAGCTTTTGCACTGGGCGGCCTTCAGCTGTGAAACTTGAGCTCAGGAGCTGCCTCATTGGTTGAAGCTTTTCTACTTCCCTCTAGCAACAGACACACCCCCAATTTAAAAAAAACAACGCCCATTTCTGGGAAATCAGTTGACGCACAAGTTTCTCTTTTAAGGTGGAGATGGTTGTTTTAGGCTTGCAATACTTAGAAATGTGACTGAAATGTAGAGATAGGAAATGGGTTTGCAGAGTGCTGCATAAAAGTGAAACAACTACCGGTAAAAGTGAATAACACACAAAAACTAGTTCAACATTGTAGAACTGCTCACTGACTTTAAATTACAGACTTGTCTAAGGTTGTTCAAGTTTTTAAATTAAATTATGACCTGCAGTCTGTACTTGTCTGAATATAAATAAATGTTTAAATGCAAAGTATCATACAGAGCACCCTCAAGACGTCTTATCTCTTTCCAAATCAACAAAAAATACCTTTTGGAAGAATATTTTCAATAATGGTGCACAAAAGAACTTAGTTTTTTCTTCAACATCTTAGATGCTAAAAAGTATCTGCTGTGACGTACTCTAAGTTTTATCAGTCAGTGCAGCCTCCGCTCACTTTACATTCACTTCTGCTGAAGCGGTTGGGGCCTGTTTACAGCTTTATCTATGCCAACACAACTTCTTAGGAATCTAGAGGTCACAGTCATGCGTGTGCATGTAAAATGCAGCCGCTTCAGCTAGAATCTATTGCAAAACCACATAAGCATTTACGGATTTAAAACGTGTATATGGTTCTTTTGAAAAGAAAATGCAAGAACTGTGCATTTAAATGCAACCTTTTACATTGTGCACAGTCAAGTAAACGGTGTGATGGTTTGCGCAACGTGTAAGTTTTCCCTCTTCTCATTCTAAATTGGAAACAAAACCCAGTTGTTCGGAGCTGTCCAGTGGGTTTGAAATAATTTACTCGTGCAGATTTCAAGTAACACCCGATATGCAATTCTGAAATGCAGGTATGCATTCAATGTAAACAAAGCTCCATCCGTTGTCTTTACCAGCTTCTTCCTTTTTTTTTTGGGTCACTGGTGCCCATATCCAGCAGTCACTGTGCGAGAGGTGGGCACCCTGCACAGGTCAAGTCATCACAGACACATGAGACAACCATTCACTCTCACACCTAGGGACAATTAAAGTTATCAATCAGCCTAACATGCGTACCGTACTTTCCGCCCTATAAGTCGCATCAGTCCAATTATGTCCAATAAAGTGGAAAAATCCATAAATATGTCTCTTCTCCCTATAAGTCGCATCAATTATGCATCACCGCTGACGTGTCACGTATGTTACGCGTCACCGCTGACAACCCGGAAATGTGGGCTGGTGTTTAGCCAAAAATGGGATTGGTTGCAAATGGCTGCCACAAGTGCGTGCACAGAAGGACTTTAACAAGATTAACACGGTAAAAACAATTATTTGCTGAAAATTATAGCAAAGGTTTGTCTTAGCTGAACTTTACCTTAATAAATGAGCGTAATTGTCAAATCAGGTGGATTTAAAAATTAGTTTCGCTACGTGCACCCGCTCGGGTGGGAATGCATTTCTTTAAAATTTAGCAAGATGAACACCTAAAAATATATTTGTTTGCTGACATTATAGCAAAGTGCTTCTGAGATGAACGTTATCTTTAAAATTTAACGTAATGTTCAAATCAGCTTGATTTAAATAGTTTCGCTTTGACGGCTCTTCCAAACATAAAATAAATACGAAATAAATTATAAATGGAATTTTAGCTCAAACATCTCTTAAAGCTAATCGGTTGTAAATGTCCATCCAGTGATTACTTTCTGTAAGTTTCATCAAAATCTGTCTTGTGGGTCATGAGCTATTTTGCTAACAAGGTAACAGTAGTTCAGACCTCCAGAGAGCAGGAGGCCGTGCTGCGACAGTCCGAGCAGAGGAGGCTTCTGTCGGACACATGAGAACGGTCGGTGGACCCTAGCGGCCGAAAGTGGTACTGCTCCATTTTTTTCGTCAGAATGAATGGAAACTGTCATATCTCAGCCAAAAATTGGTCTAAAAATATGGGGAAAATCCATAAATATGTCGCTTCGCCCTATAAGTCGCAGGGCATGCAAATTAGGCAAAAAGGTGTGACTTATAGGCCGGAAAATACGGTACTTTTGGTCTGTGGGAGAAAACACGCAGCATGGCGAAAACATGCAAACTCCACCCAGACTAGCCCCCAGCTGGGATTCATTCTACCAACCTTTTTGCAGCTCTGCCATCCTTATACACAGACTGTACATATATTTATCCATCCACTGTTGGGCTTCTTGGTCTGAAACGGCTCTTCCATGGATGTCAACAGTGTTAAATTACTTCCAGTCTCTTTGGCTGTTTTCAAAAAGTAAACACTTGTAGCTGGCAGCCATTACCAAACTTTGCCTTTTATTTTTTACTGTTTTACTGACTGCTAATAGTACCTATTATTTAGACTTACCGTATTTTCTGGTGAATAAGTCGCACCTTTTTATGTTTTTTTCCAAGGCCTGCGACCTATACACAGGTGCGACCTAAATATGGCTTGTTATCACTTTCGGCGAAACAAATTTTAAAATCCAGCTCATTTCACAATTACGTTCATTTATTAAGGAAAAGTTCAGCTCAGACATATATTTGCTATAATTTTTATCAAACAAATAATTGTTTTTAAGTGTTAATCTTCTTAAAAGCCTTGCTGTGCGCTCCTGTGGCAGACATTTGCAGCAGAGCTAAACGTAGGTGCGACACCGGTGCAACCTACCTATCTAGGGATTTTTCCAATCTATTGGTGATAATTGGACAATGCGACCTATACACAGGTGCAACCTATACACCAGAAAACACTGTAGTAATCTTTTTTATTCATTCATTCAACCTTTATTTATACAGGTTAGTTTCATTGAGTCACCTATCAACACTTTAAATGAACAATTGGTCAAAAAATGTTGGCAGCCATGACACCTGCTATTGTAAAATTATTCTCTTTGTTGTAAATGGCCTTTGAGTCTCTTCCATTTTTAGCGCTGTCATCATGTCAGTGTTGTTGAACAATGAGGCACATTGTTGAGGCCTGAACTGTAAGAGAAAAGCTTTGAAGCCGAGTTTAAAAATACTTTTCAGACCAGAGGTCAAATGGCTCGTGTTTATCTGAAGCTCCGTCTGATCTCTCGAACATTAAGACTTTCTTGGTGAGTCGATACTCGCCTCGGATCAAGTTCTGCACTGGCCGATGTGTCATGTCCCTCTCAGGACAAGTCATACCGTCTTTTGAAACTTTATTCTTAGACTCATGACTTTAGTGCACCGTTAACAGATCATTCATCCAGGCTGGCAGCCATGACGCGTTCACTGACCTCTATAACTAAAACTACTTGTATGTGGTGACCATGTGAGCCCTTTGATCTGTGCAAGTTTTTTGTTTTATTAATGGGCGAAACATTTGATTTTGTCAAGTAGCTCGACATGTCTCATATAAGCTCTGCTTGTGGCGTTATAAATAGGCTCCTTATCAGTTCTGGTGTGCAAAGCTATGCAAAATAACAGAAAACAAAGATCTTCCTGTTCAAAGTTAATATTATGGACTGCATGACTTCAGTTAGCTTTATGGAAGATTTTAATACCGAGGGTTTTTTGCTCTTATTTGAAAAATATTTGACTGATATTAGGTTGTTGCATGAGCTTCCGACTTTATGCAAAGCATCATACAAAAGTGAAGCGCTGCACCCAGCAGCCATTTTATTGATTTCTTCTTTTGCTTAACGATTTGGTTTACAAAGTACCACAGGTTGATGAAGTGACGATTGATTTCCAACTAAATTAACACAAACGAGCAGAAAGGGCTAAACTGGTGATGAGCCGCATAACAAACATCTAAAGTTTGTTTTTACATTAAGTAAAATTCCATCATTTTATAAAAATGTCTTCATAGACATTGCATAAGGCCTGTCACTAAAGCGTTAACCAAATGAACTATGTGAACTGAACGCAAACCGGCTGCGGTTAGAAGAACTTCTGAACGTTTCTGTTTTGACTTCAGAGACAACTTGTAGCTCTACAAAACAAATTCTTCTGTCGTCTTATCAATTTGGCAAAAATGTTGCTGCTAAAGATACAAATAAATGGATGAAGATCTTAACTAACAAAATACCTCACAGCCATTTAAAAAAAAAAGTTTCTTTTGAATAATTTACTTTGACTCTGGTGGGAAAAATGAAAACTAGTAACACTATTAACAGAAGCAGTGGCGGACTTAGACATTTTGGGGCCCTAGGCAAACCTTTGTAAAGGGGCCCTCCCCCAAGTCAGCCTAAATGTACCATTAGGCCCTGCCCTGAAGGTCAAATATTTTCATGTTAATACTCTAATACTGGGAACTAGACAATAAAAACAACTGTTTTTTTCTCTACTTTAATAAGGTACAACTATCCTTTAAAGTCTTTTTACGTTTTTCCGCTCCGCTTTCGTATCTTCGCGTTGGCTTCATCTGTTTTCCATCTCCTCTGTCTTCCCGCTCAAGCATACTGAGCACTTCCTGGATTTTTGGGTGATGTGTAACGCTCATTAAGGCTAGGCGCCTGACCACGGCCAGATATGGTAAATAGGCAGTCAGAAAAGGTTCAGCTGAGGAGCCTGTTGTGTGAATAAAACACCATCAGACAAGAAGCAAGTTTTAAGTTGTTTGTATTGTATAGACTTAGGAAGGTATTTATAATAATATTGTTTGTAATAATAATCATTTTCTTTGAGTATAACCAATAGACAAAATACACACAACAAAACAGACCCTAATTACAACCAATAGACAAAATACACACAACAAAACAGACCCTGATTACACCCAAGAGTTCTTTTTTTTTCTATTTTAAATCAGTTCTTGAATCCCGGATGATTAAAGGTCCATCAATCAATAATCTGGTAGTTTGTAGTTCATGATCCAGGGTAATATGTCCAGAAAAAAACAAATAGTTTGGTGCAATTTAAGTCCTACCGCACAGCTGCGGTGATCCGGTAGCTTGCCATCCTGGGTGGGAACAGGGGGTGAAAAAACCCCTGACCTAAACAAGGTCATAAACAAAACAAAAATTAGCATTACTATATACACAGGACTAAACTGTTATCAAAAATAGTTAAACATTCACATGGTTAAACATTCACAAAAGCAAATAAAATAATTCCAGCAGGTATTTTTCAAGAATCATTCAAATGTCCTGTTAAGCACCTTGGTCCATGCAAGGCATTGTAGGAAGGTGCTATACAAATAAAGTTTATTATTATTATTATAACTTCAATTCAAAGACCACATCAACAGTACAGATCAAATTAAAGTTACAGATCAAGTTTTAAAGTGCACTTTCAAGTTGTATCCGAGTTTAATTCATATAAGAGTCAATTAAGCTTAATTTACTTCAATATTGTTTCAAAAAACAAATAGTAATTTCTTTTTTGTTGCGTAACCCAAAATAAATTACACCAATTCCAAATTTCTATAGGCAGTCAACAGATTTAATGAAAAGTAACTACCTAAAAGGATGAAATTACAAAAATCAAAGGATTTATTTAATACTTTACGTATATATATTCTATTCGGCCACGAAATTAACAAAAAGAGAATAATCTTTTAATCACTAAGACCACTTTTAAATCTCCAATACATAAATGGAGTGGGCGTTTCGCCACCGCATTTCTATTTCATAAAAGGAACCCAAATACATAAAACAAACAACTCACCGTCGAGTGGATGACACAAAACACCCAATACAATCCTCCGGCCGTGTTAATTTGGCTTGATACAGCGGGGTTCTCTCATGATTTATGAAGACACCGAGCACAACCAGCTAGCCACAGCGTTGGCACCCGAGTTCACCTCTGACCCGGAAGATGTCAAGATGGAATAGTCCATTTTTAGTAGGGGGATACAGAAATCGACCGTTTTTTGTATTGCGTTTTTAATGATCGTTTTCATCGTAACTATACTTATTTTTATGATAAACATACATTAACAAGCAGGAGCAATGTTAGGGATGTAGGTGACTGGCCGTGGCCCCTACTAATTGGGGGGGCCTGCTGATTGGGGGCCCCAGGCAACGGCCTCGTTTGCCTATGGTAGATCCGCGTCTGAACGGAAGAACAACTGAAAGGTTCACTATGTAATTTCTGGAGAACGCTAGGACTTAGAAAAAATTTCAGCAGGTAAAAGCATTCTGCTCCCTCCCCCTCAGAGCCATATATGGTTCTGAGGGGGAGCCACAGTCCGTCTGTTGAACTTGAGTTCTGCAGCTCCACCTCCTGCTGAATGTCCGCTCGGAGCCGCTTCAATATTCTGTGATTATATGTTAATAAAACGTTCTAAAAAATAAAATAAAACCATGAATCACTGGTCCTACAACACAAAAACACCCTGAAATCAGCAGAGGTTCACGCAGCAACGTTGGACATGATTTAATTTGCTTGTGACTTCCTCGTTTCTGTCAGTGGAGGAATGAAATGTCTGGAATGCTCCACCTCCTCTGCATGTCCTGTCTCAGCGCTGCAAAGTTCTGTGATTATATTTTAATAAAACGTTCTAAAAAATATAATAAAACCATGAATCACTGGTCCTACAACACAAAAACACCCTGAAATCAGCAGAGCTTCACGAAGCAACGTTGGACATGATTTAATTCGCTCGTGACTTCCTCATTCCTGTCAGTGAATGATGAAGCGATCACTTGACTTTTGGCAAAAAAACAAAAGAAAAGTCCAGCTCTGGGATGAAGAAGGGATATTTAATACATTTGTGTCACATACAAATCAGTCCTGCATCGCTTTGTAATCCTTTGAACAAGAACGTGCGCGGGGCTGGGACAGGCGGGGACGTGGGTTGGGGCATATCTTTTATTTAAATATGTTCGTTTTTGCAAACAAAATGATAAATCGCTTTAATTTTGCTTTAAAAGTGATTTTGAACTTCAGGCCGTGTTTAATCATGGGAAATCCGATTACACGAGAACGTACCATCTGTGACGTAACACCGGGCAGAGCTCTGGGCTTGTCACAGTGCGCGGGTATGAGCAGCTCCACATGAAGGTCAGTCTGATACAGCATCAGACCTAAATTAGATCCTGTTGTTTGTTGTTCCATCACCCAAACTATTTCCTGCTTCCCAAAATGAAGACAAATAGCTAAAATCTTCACATAGATTGCTAAATTCGTCTGGTTTTAAATTGTCCGCTATTAAAGGAGACCACAGATAGGTTTTTAAAATTTTTATGGTATGTCTATGCGCTATCCAGACAATGTTCATTCAATTTAATACACAAAATAATTCTTAGATAATCAATTATACCCTTTTTAATTCTGCCATTTTTAACTTTCGTTTTGAACGACTGGTTTATGATAATGAGCTCTCATGGTCACGCCCTTCAAAGATCTGTTTACATTTACTCCGCCCTCTGTAAAAGCCAGTGTCTCTAATCTGTTGTTGTTTTAAAATTAGCTCTTTTTTAAATTACTCATTTGACTTACTGTTAGTGCTAGCTTAAAGGACAACACCCACCGTGACAGTAACAATTCACCATATTGGAGAATTACTGTAGTATTTTATGAATTTTATTTTCATTTTTGCATTTGGGCCAGGCGAGGGTTAAAAAAAAAAAAAAAAAAAAACATTCCCGAATGAATCCGGAAACCTGGCCGAAGAGTCCCGAAGGGTCATGTGACTTTTGTGACATCTCCACCCAGAAAGCAGAAAGGTAGGAGTGCGTTTCCATGGAGGTTTATGAGAGAGAGTGGGAGAAAACTGCATATTTCCTGCATATTTCCTGGTGCATTTGTGTGTATATGGACCAGCGCTCTGATTTTATTTATTATTTATTTTATAACACCGCTGCGGACCTGTTGTTGCTCTCATCTGCCCAAAGGAGCGAGCTGCGAGCCGCGCGTGTCTCTGGCTCCTCGTTCCGCTGGTCACCTTTGAAGTTCCTCGTGCCGGTGTAATTTGCTCCCTCGAGTGTATGTATTTGCTCTCGTCAGCCTTGTTGCGGGGAGCAGCACGCGGGGAGCTCGCACGCAGAGCTCAGCTGCGCGGCTGGCTCTGACTGCCTTTCTGGTCACGGGGGGAGAGAATAAAAAGTCGATGCGGAAATGAATGAATTTGTCTCGATCAAACGAATTAAACTAGTATGTCTAAGTGGATGCTCGCTCAGAATATGATGACATGAGTGAGCGACAGCAGGATTAATCAACACAGGCAGCTTTAGGGAATATTTAAAAATGCTTCCTTTTTCTTTTCTTCGCTCGCCTGTAACTCCAAGGCGTCACTTTGGTGACGTGAATGCCCTTGTGAATGCCCATATATGGAGAGGAGCAGATTTTCCCGGAGCTGCATGCTAAAATCTGCTATAAATCATGAAATAACACATTTAGTATTTCTCCACAATATAAGTAATCGCTCCTGTATTTTTTTTAAATAAACTAATAAATATTAATGGCGATGCAATTTGAAAACATGGTGGGTGTTGGACTGATAACTTACCAAAAGCCATCTGCGCGCGCCGCCATGAGCTGCTCCTTTTAGCCCGAATCCGATGCTAAAAATAGCTCGTTCCTCCTCCGCCCTTTTATGTCTGCTCGTTGCATGCGGCGCTTTTGGGAGCGATCTCTGTTCAGTCCAGACATACACAAAGTTCACTGAGTGTCTCCAGTTAATTTATCCGTATGAGGCAACCTCTGACCAGCCAGCCAGCTCCCAGCCGCAGATGGTCTCTTCGCCGGCGGTCTGCTCGTTTTCCGTCTGCCGGCTGCTCGTTGGGAGCGATCGCTAATACGCTAAAAATTGAACTAAAACGTAAAAATAACAATTATACTTTATTTATAAAGCCATTTAAAACAACCACAGCTGCAACAAAGTGCTGTACACATGAAATTAAGAACATTTAAACAAAAGATGAGATGAAATCAGGAAAAACAACTGTCACGTCTATTATACTGAAGTGGGTTGAGCCTAACCAGGGGTTGCTATGAGGGACTGGACTCAGGTTTGAGGTGGGTTGTGGCTGCGGTTTGTGACGTCACAAACCGCAGGATTTGAAAACTAAGTGTTTCTTTCTAAGATAAATAAATATACTTAGAGTAAATAAACCACTGGGTGCATTTTTTTGGCACTAGGACTGTTTTTTAATGAAGTACATACCCAAAGTTGAGTAAAAAAAACATTAAAATGTGAATTTTGCATGTGTGGTCCCCTTTAAAGAGACCAGAGCCCTCTGCCTCTCACTACGTCACAGATGGTGCGTTCATGTGTAATCAGATTTCCCATGATTAAACATGGCTTGAAGTTCAAAATCACTTATAAAGCAAAATTAAAGTGATTTATCATTTTGTTTGCAAAAACAAACATTTAAATGATAAAATATATATATTTTGAGCAATTTTATGAATAGTAAAAAAATCATGTCAGTGGACCTTTAAATGTTATGTTCAAAAGTAGGAACATGTATATTAAAGCCTACCACTATACACCCCTCCCCTGAACATAGGAGGATCTGCGGTGGAAGTGGTCTCCAGCTACAAGTACTTGGGTGTGCACCAACGACAACCTCAGCTGGAGCAACAACACGACCAGCCTGATCAAGAAAGCTCATCATACTTCCTCAGGCGGCTGAGACGAGCTGGACTGGGAAGCTCTGTCCTCACCTCCTTATACAGGTGTGCAGTGGAGAGCATCCTATACCATACCATTTTATTTATAGAGCACTTAAAACAGCGACAAGGCCAACCAAAGTGCTGTATAAACAAACAGGCAACACACAATGAAGTACAAAAAATAGACATAAAAACATTGTAGATAATAAATATAACGACCAAAACACAGATCAACAGGTGTTGAAAGCAACCGAATAGTAGTGGGTCTTTAAACGAGATTTGAAAACCGAGAGGGAGGGGGCCTGTCTGACGAGCAGAGATAACTCGTTCCAGAGTCTTGGGCCTGCTACAGAGAACGCCCCGTCACCTCTGCGTTTAAGACGAGTTCCTGGAACTGTTAAAAGTACCTGGTCCGCTGACCTCAAAGCACATGGAGGGACATATGGGTGTGTCAAATCAGAGAGATAGGCGGGGGAGAGACTGTTCAGTGATTTGTAGACATACATGAGAATTTTGAACTGGATTTGAAGATGAACTAGTAATAATAATAATAATTAATTCAATTTATAACGCACTTTTCATTACTGAAAATCTCAAAGTGCTACACATATATTGAATGCTACACACATTCATAAACCGGTGGCGGCAGACTACCATGCAAGGTGCTTTCCAGTCCTACCGGGAGCAACTCAGGGTTAAGTGTCTTGCCCAAGGACACAACGACACATGGTGCGGGTCCCGGGAGTCGAACCGCCAACTTTCCGATCGGGAGACGACTGCCATTACCACTACACCACGGCCGCCCTAGGCCCTACCTAGTAGCCAGTGCAGGGAGGCCAAGACTGGTGTAATGTGCTCTCTTTTGCCTGTACTAGTTAAAAATCGGGCTGCTGCGTTCTGGACCAGTTGCAATAGTGCAGTGGTGGTCTGACTGACGCCAAGCAGGAGTGAATTGCAGTAATCAAGCCTAGATGTGAATGTGTGAATTACTGTCTCCAGGTTATTTTTGGATAATATGGGCTTCAGCTTAGACAGTCACCTCAGCTGGAAAAAACGGGATTTAACGATCATGTTTACATGACTGTTGAGTTTCATGGAAGGATCCATTATCACTCCCAGATTTGTGACTTTTTGTTTTCCTGTGCTGCAGCATCAACGTGTGGCATGGAGGCTGCACAGCTGCAGAAAGAAAAGCTTTACAGAGAGTGGTGAAGGCTGCACAGAAGATGTTTGAGTCAAGTCTCCCCACCATCACAGACATCTACACCTCCAGATGCAGGAAGAGAGCCATCTGCATCATGAAGGACCCCACTCACCCAGCACACACACGTTTTGCCCTGCTTAAGTCTAACAGCTTCTACCCTAAAAGAAAAGTAAAATCACTGTAATGCCACTTTGGTTGTTGACATGTGCTGCTGATCTCATGCTGCTGATTATTTCATGCTGATGTGTTCATTCACACTCACACAGACTCGTGTTCTTATTGTTTTTGCACTATTGGTGTTTACCATATTTCTTAGTTTATGTCTTCGATCCGTATTTACTGTTTCTTTTTGCATTTTATATTTTTGCTATTGTTGGATGTAACTGGGACCCTATGTACACAATGTCGTTCCACCTCATGCACCACATGTGGTGAAATGACAATAAACCTACTTGAACTTGATAAACATTGTTCCTGTTTCATCGTTATAAATTAATTATCATTTTATGTCAAACACTTTTTAAAGTTGACTCCCTTTTCTTTATACAACCTAGTGAAACCATGTAAAATTAATTTCCAAGCCTATTTAAGCCTCATGTTTAGTGTTTGTCAATCCAACTGTTCCAAATGTTTTAGTTCAACAGATATACCAGTAATATGAAAATTAAATCAAGTCCACAAATACACAATAAATGGTCCTTGACAGCATCATGAATTAAACGGTTACTGAGTGCACGTCTTGGACCACATGCAGTGGTCTTATAGGAGTCTGCACACTTTCCTTCATCCACCATGTAATGCATGATAACCCATAATGCACCAGTAGTGCAAAGATAAACACTGGTCATGTGATACATTATGCTATATCCATCCATCCATCCATCTTCTTCCGCTTATCCGGGGTCGGGTCGCGGGGGTAGCAGCCTAAGTAGGGAGGCCCAGACTTCCCTCTCCCCAGCCACTTGGAGCAGCTCCTCCGGGGGAATCCCAAGGCGTTCCCAGGCCAGCCGAGAAACATAGTCCCTCCAGCGCGTCCTGGGTCTTCCTCTGGGTCTCCTCCCGGTGGGACGTGCCCGGAACACCTCACCAGGGAGGCGTCCAGGAGGCATCCTAACCAGATGCCCGAGCCACCTCAACTGGCTCCTCTCGATGTGGAGAAGCAGCGGCTCTACTCCGAGTCCCTCCCGGATGACTGAGCTTCTCACCCTATCTCTAAGGGAGAGTCCAGCCACCCTGCGGAGAAAACTCATTTCAGCCGCTTGTATCCGAGATCTTGTTCTTTCGGTCATAACCCAAAGCTCATGACCATAGATGAGGGTGGGAACGTAGATCGATCGGTAAATTGAGAGCTTTGCCTTTTGACTCAGCTCTCTCTTCACCACGACAGACCGGTACAGCGCCCGCTTCACTGCGGACGCTGCACCTATCCGCCTATCGATCTCACGCTCCAGTTTTCCCTCATTCGTGAACAAGATCCCGAGATACTTAAACTCCTCCACTTGGGGCAGGACCTCCTCCCCGACCCGGAGAGGGCATGCTACCCTTTTCCGGCTCAAGACCATGGCCTCGGATTTGGAGGAACTGATCCTCATCCCGGCCGCATCACACTCGGCTGCAAACCGCTCCAGTGAAAGTTGTAAATCACGAACTGATGAAGCCAGTAGGACCACATCATCTGCAAAAAACAGAGAAGCGATTCTAAGGTCACCAAAACGGATCCTCTCAACACCTTGGCTGCGCCTAGAAATTCTGTCCATAAAAGTTATGAACAGAATCGGTGACAAAGGGCAACCTTGGCGGAGTCCAACTCTCACCGGAAACGAGCCTGACTTACTGCCGGCAATGCGGACCAAGCTCTGACACCGGTCGTACAGGGACCTAACAGCCCTTATCAAAGGGCCTGGTACCCCATACTCCCGGAGTACCCCCCACAGAACCCCCCGAGGGACGCGGTCGAATGCCTTCTCCAAGTCCACAAAACACATGTAAACTGGTTGGGCAAACTCCCACGCACCCTCCAGGACCCTGCTGAGGGTGTAGAGCTGGTCCAGTGTTCCACGACCAGGACGAAAACCACACTGCTCCTCCTGAATCCGAGGTTCGACTATCCGACGGACCCTCCTCTCCAGAACCCCTGAATAGACCTTACCAGGGAGGCTTAAGAGTGTGATCCCCCTATAGTTGGAACACACCCTACGGTCCCCCTTTTTAAATAGGGGAACCACCACCCCAGTCTGCCAATCCAAGGGAACTGCCCCCGATGTCCACGCGATATTGCAGAGTCGCGTAAGCCAACACAACCCTACAACATCCAGAGCCCTAAGGAACTCCGGGCGAATCTCATCCACCCCCGGAGCCTTGCCACCGCGGAGCTTTTTAACCACCTCGGCGACCTCAGCACCAGAGATCGGAGAACCCGACCCAAAGTCCCCAGGCTCTGCTTCCTCAGTGGAAGACGTGCCAGTAGGATTGAGGAGGTCTTCGAAGTATTCCGCCCACCGACTCACAACATCCCGAGTTGAGGTCAGCAGCACGCCACCTCCACCATAAATGGTGTTGGTCTCGTACCTCTTTCCCCCCCTGAGACGCCGGATGGTGGACCAGAATCGCCTCGAAGCCGTACGGAAGTCATTCTCCATGGCCTCTCCGAACTCCTCCCACGCCCGAGTTTTTGCCTCAGCAACCACCCGAGCCGCATGCCGCTTGGACTGCCGGTACCTATCAGCTGCTTCCGGGGTCCCACAAGCCAAAAAGGCCCAATAGGACTCCTTCTTCAGCCTGACAGCATCCCTCACTGCCGGTGTCCACCACCGGGTTCGAGGGTTGCCACCTCGACAGGCACCAACAACCTTGCGGCCACAGCTCCGATAAGCTGCCTCGACAATAGAGGCGCGGAACACGGCCCACTCGGACTCCATGTCCCCCGCCTCCCTCGGAACGTGTTCAAAGCTCTCCCGGAGGTGGGAGTTAAAGCTCCGTCTTACGGGAGACTCTGCCAGACGTTCCCAGCAGACCCTCACGATACGTTTGGGTCTGCCAGGTCTGACCGGCATCCTCCCCCACCATCGGAGCCAACTCACCACCAGGTAGTGGTCAGTAGACAGCTCCGCCCCTCTCCTCACCCGAGTGTCCAAGACATGCGGCCGCAGATCAGATGAGACGACAACAAAGTCGATCATCGAACTGCGACCTAGGGTGTCCTGGTGCCAAGAGCACATATGGACACCCTTATGCTTAAACATGGTGTTCGTTATGGACAATCCATGACGAGCACAGAAGTCCAATAACAGAACACCACTCTGGTTCAGATCAGGGGGGCCGTTCCTCCCAACCACACCCCTCCAGGTCTCACTGTCATTGCCCACGTGAGCGTTGAAGTCCCCCAGTAGAACAAGGGAGTCCCCAGGAGGCGCACTCTCCAATACCCCCTCCAAGGACTCCAAAAAGGGTGGGTAGTCTGAGCTGCCGTTTGGTGCATAGGCACAAACAACAGTCAGAGCCCGTCCCCCCACACGTAGGCGAAGGGAGGCTACCCTCTCGTTCACCGGGGTGAACCCCAACGTACAGGCACCAAGATGGGGGGCAACCAGTATGCCCACTCCTGCTCGGCGCCTCTCACCAGGGGCAACTCCAGAGTGGAAGAGTGTCCAACCCCTCTCAAGGAAACTGGTTCCAGAGCCAGAGCCATGCGTTGAGGTGAGTCCGACTATTTCTAGTCGGAACCTCTCAACCTCACACACTAGCTCAGGCTCCTTCCCCACCAGAGAGGTGACATTCTGTTACGACCGGTAAAGGCCAAAACATACAAAGTGGACACTGACACAGAAAAAGAATTAAAACGATTTTTATTAAACTAAAACTAAGAGCCTCCAGGCTGGCAGGGTCCTCCCAGGCTTCTCACCAGGACTGGAGCGTCCTCTCCTGGATCAGCGTCCAAAGGAAAAGAAAATTAATAAAAAGTACAAATAAGTGTTGGACTGGTGGGCGAGGCCAAAAACAATAAAACGCCACCCAGGTTGATCCAATCCTGTACAGGACCGTCGTACCCCCCCAGGCGACGATCTACCTTACCAAAGAAGTCCCTCTAAATAAACAAAACACGAGAACTGGACTACCTGCACCCACACAGTCAAAAGTACAAACAAATGAGAAAGAGAAAAAGGTAACAGTCCCTCACTGTTGATCCCAGTTGTCCTCCTGAACAACTGCACAGACACTGCCCTCAGTGTCTCCAAAATTAACTCAAACAGGCCCCTGTGGCACAGGCCCACACCTCTTAAGTTAAACCAAAGTGGCAGCCAGCACTTAAGGTGCCTTAACCCACACAGAACTCTGCTTTAAGCAGCCAGAGTCACTTTAAGAGCTTAACCAGCTCACCTTCCACTCCCCCTGGAGCAGACTCACAAACAAGCGGAGAGGGTGGAGCTCTCCTCAATGTTTGTACATCCTACAGCTTCCCAGCTGTTAAACATCTAGTGTTTCCTACACCAGTCTCAAACAAGCTTAAAACTTGTTTCACACAACCCTAGTAAATACTAAGGCTGTCACAAGAGCACCCTTTGCTCTACATGTGCTGTTTAGGCAGCACCAGTCATTTAAGACATTTACTGTAAGTCATATAAGAGCCTAAGCTCAATGCATTCTACACGAGTGCTCAACTCACAGTGATCAAAAGTGGGTGGAGAACACTTCTGAACACACACACATGCAGCATAAAACTGCTTTGAGCAAAACTTGGTTTTTACCTGCAACAGGATTCCAAGTATTTCCAACAAGCCCCCTTGCTTGCGTCCACCAACCTCAATTGGCAATCTCAACAACTCCCTTGCTCCAAGCAAAGGCTCCACAGTGTTTAGGTCTCAGCTCAGACTATTTAAAAGGCTGAGAGCAAACAGGTGTTTCACCTGAGCTAATCAAGCCTGATTAGGCTGAGTGAAAAAAAGTGCAGCTACAGGCTGCTGGTGCTTTCTTTAGCAGACTGCAGCCAACCTAAACACAATAATGATGTTTTTAAAAAAAACTCTGAACCCCCTCAGGTTCATAACACCCCCACCGAAAGTTATTTTGTATGGGGGTGATGTGTATGTTAGGGGAAAACATCACACATCCACCCATACAAAAAAAAACAGAGGGTTAAAATGTAGCGGTCACACCACCTAAATGGACTAAAAACACCATTTAAAAAACTAGTCCATCAAACCGCTAACATTTATTCTACAGTCACACTCAAAAAGTTTTAAAACCAAACAAGCAGCGCTTGTCTAAGTTTACCCTGAAAAGCTTTTTATTAGTCATCGACCCCAAACAAAAAACACCATAGTTGGTGCCAGCGTGTGACTGAATACTGGTCTTGACAGTCAGGGGGGATCTGTCCTCATTCTCTGCACCGGACAGCATCCCTGTGTCAGTTTCAACAGCTCTGCTCTCAGCCACACTGTAAGCACAGAGACAGTTAGACACAGAATCATGTGCATTGTGCTCAATGTAGGGTTGCAGCACCTCACATTTCACAGACAGCAAAAATGCATTTTCTGCTGCACTTTTAGTAATCGATTGCACATTGTCCTTCAACACTCCCTCATTGTTCTCTGCAAGAGAAAACAAAGGAACAGGTGGAATTGTTTTGTGTGACTTCACCTTCTTTGATAATTTCAGGTCCTCTCCTGACTGAACTAGATGTTCAGTTCCAAACAGCAGATGAAGACTTTTCCCCATGTCGATATAGTCTTTATTCTTCAGTTCCATCAACTGTTGTCTGGACAACAGAAGTTTTGCTTCATCTACTTCATTTGCAAACATTTCTGTTTTTACAGGAACTTGTTTCTCTTCAAGACTCGTCATAAATGTGTCACTTAAGTACACATCATCATCTCCATCATTGTTTTTAGCAGGAGCTACAGAAGAATGCAAAGAAACAGGAGGAACTGTTTCTTTTGGGTCCTCAGTCAGGTTCAATGGGACTTCCTCTGCTTCAGAACTGAATAAAAAACATTCACACAGATTAATGTCAAGTTCATTCAGCTCAAAGTTATTAAAATCCCCATCTGACTGAACTTGTTCAGGTTCAGTTTCATGTAATAAGAAAAAACTGTCACCCAAATTGATGTCATCCTCAATGTTCTCCTCCTGAAGACAATGTTCCTGTGGCGCCATCTCCTGTTGAAGTGTGAGAGGCTCACCTTCTTGAGTGCAAGGCTCTGGTGTCGCCTTTAGATGACACACTGTAGAACATGAATGTTGCTTTTCCAGTTGCTTTTTCAGTTCAGCTTTGAGCCTCAACACTCTCAACTCCTTCTGCAACTTCAGTATGTTTTGTTCACGAGCAACTTGAAGTCTTTGTCGTTCAATTTCCTCTTGTTCCCACAGACACTTCTTTTCCTCCAAAGCAGCTTGACGTCTTTGTTGTTTAATTTGCAGTTCAAGCTCAAGAGCAGCTCGCTCCTCTTCAAGCTTCTTTCTCTCCATGGCAATCAAACGTTCTCTTTCCTCCTCCTTTTCTCTCAAACGCATTTGCTCATTCATCTCAGGAAAAATCCTAAGCTGACCCAATTCACAAAGCAGTTCCCATCCCAACCATTCATCATCAGCATATTTTCTGACATCAATGTTAAAATGGTTTGCTACCCTTAGCTTTTGTTCTATTGTGCAGTCTACAAAGACTTGCACTGTGGGATGTTCAAGAAATCTTTTTAAATTGAAAGCCATGTTGTTGAGCAAAAACAAAAAAACTGTTTCTTTGTTTTTAAACAGCTTACTCAAACAGTTCACCACCAAATGTCCTGCACACAGATGACAGTGAACCAAAACACAAATGCCCTACTGCTCTTGAATGTATCACAGGCAGCAGCATACACACACAGCTGATAGTACTCTGCAATCAGCACCAAAGAGAAGCTTCAGCCAGCTTCCAACTGCTGAAGTTAAGTCCTTCACAAATTTGGTGACTAATTTTTTTTAAGTTCACACTTTTGACAAACCCCCAAATAAATGTGAACAGAAAAACTGTTCAACCTAGCAAACACCATTAAGTATGTCAGCTGTGCACCGCACAGAACACACAAAAACACAGCTCAAGGCTATTTGTGAAACTGCCTGTCACAAACACTGTGTTTTAACTAATCAACGAGCCCCCATTAAATATTTAAGCACCCAAGCTCAAACAATGTCTGTTCAAAGACAGACCACCACCAACATGCACAGTAGGTGCACAGAACAAACAAGCAGCTTACCACTACACAAACTAGCTCATGCAAATCCAACACAACTCCTAAACTAGTTTGTTCATTCACATCCCAGACAAATCCTAAACTAACCAAAACAGCTCGTTCATTCAGATCCAGCACAACTACTGAATCAAAACTAAACTAACAGCTCGTTCATTCATATCCCGGACGAGCCATCCAATTTATATGTTACGACCGGTAAAGGCCAAAACATACAAAGTGGACACTGACACAGAAAAAGAATTAAAAACGATTTTTATTAAACTAAAACTAAGAGCCTCCAGGCTGGCAGGGTCCTCCCAGGCTTCTCACCAGGACTGGAGCGTCCTCTCCTGGATCAGCGTCCAAAGGAAAAGAAAATTAATAAAAAGTACAAATAATTATAATAATAATTAATTCAATTTATAACGCACTTTTCATTACTGAAAATCTCAAAGTGCTAAATAAGTGTTGGACTGGTGGGCGAGGCCAAAAACAATAAAACGCCACCCAGGTTGATCCAATCCTGTACAGGACCGTCGTACCCCCCCAGGCGACGATCTACCTTACCAAAGAAGTCCCTCTAAATAAACAAAACACGAGAACTGGACTACCTGCACCCACACAGTCAAAAGTACAAACAAATGAGAAAGAGAAAAAGGTAACAGTCCCTCACTGTTGATCCCAGTTGTCCTCCTGAACAACTGCACAGACACTGCCCTCAGTGTCTCCAAAATTAACTCAAACAGGCCCCTGTGGCACAGGCCCACACCTCTTAAGTTAAACCAAAGTGGCAGCCAGCACTTAAGGTGCCTTAACCCACACAGAACTCTGCTTTAAGCAGCCAGAGTCACTTTAAGAGCTTAACCAGCTCACCTTCCACTCCCCCTGGAGCAGACTCACAAACAAGCGGAGAGGGTGGAGCTCTCCTCAATGTTTGTACATCCTACAGCTTCCCAGCTGTTAAACATCTAGTGTTTCCTACACCAGTCTCAAACAAGCTTAAAACTTGTTTCACACAACCCTAGTAAATACTAAGGCTGTCACAAGAGCACCCTTTGCTCTACATGTGCTGTTTAGGCAGCACCAGTCATTTAAGACATTTACTGTAAGTCATATAAGAGCCTAAGCTCAATGCATTCTACACGAGTGCTCAACTCACAGTGATCAAAAGTGGGTGGAGAACACTTCTGAACACACACACATGCAGCATAAAACTGCTTTGAGCAAAACTTGGTTTTTACCTGCAACAGGATTCCAAGTATTTCCAACAAGCCCCCTTGCTTGCGTCCACCAACCTCAATTGGCAATCTCAACAACTCCCTTGCTCCAAGCAAAGGCTCCACAGTGTTCAGGTCTCAGCTCAGACTATTTAAAAGGCTGAGAGCAAACAGGTGTTTGACCTGAGCTAATCAAGCCTGATTAGGCTGAGTGAAAAAAATGCAGCTCAGCAGGCTGCTGGATTCAGCAGACTTGCAGCCAACCTAAACTCAAAAATGATGTTTAAAAACTCTGAACCCCTCAGGTACATAACACCCGACAAAGACTAGGACACGGACGATCACTTAAATACACACAAACAGTCAATAACTCAAACCACACACACCTGGACACAGACACGGAGAACAGAAGGTGTAGGGATGAGTACAGACCAACAGAGGGAGCCATCCCTATAGTACCCTATCCCCACGGACGCCCCGTGACGTCCCAAGAAATGACCCCAAATCACTAGGGTGGACGGAGGGAGGAACTGCCAGGATGGCGGGCACGAGAAAACATCAACAAGGGTCCAGGGGGCAGTTGGGAAATCATCCATCCCCAGGAGCCAGTTGGCCGTCCACCACTAGGAGAATTGAGGACCCCTGGAGATGTGAGGACCTCTGTTGAAGCGGGGACCCCTGAATAAGTGATGACCCCTGGAGATGTGAGGACCTCTGTTGAAGCGGGGACCCCTGGAGACGTGAGGACCCCTGAAGAAGTGAGGATCTCTTGTGAAGCAAAGACCTCCGGAGCAAAGACCTTTGATAAAGCGAGGACCCCTGAAGAAGCAAGGAACCCTGAAGAAGCGAGGACCTCTGTAGAAGCGAAGGAAAAAGCGAGGACCCCTGGAGACGTGAGGACCTCTTGTGAAGTGAAGACCTCTGGAACAAAGACCTCCGGTGAAGCGAGGACCCCTGAAGAAGCGAGGGCCTCTGTAGAAGCGAAGACCTCCGGTGCAAAGACCTTCAGTGAAACAAGGACCTCTGTAGAAGCGAGGACCTATGTAGAAGCTAAGACCTCCGGAACAAAGACCTTCGGTGAAACAAGGACCTCTGTAGAGGAAAGGACCTCTATAGAAGCAAAGACCTCTGGAGCGAAGACCTTCGGTGAAGCGAGGACCTCTGTAAAAGCGAGTACCTCTGTAGAATCAAAAAAGAAGTTCAATACAGAAACAACTGGACTTTATTTGTAACAGAAGACATTTTGCTTCTTATCCGAGGAGCATTCTCAATTCAAAGAGCAGAGTGTGTGGTTCAGGTTTTAAAGGCTGAGATAAGATATACACATTCTTCTTTATAACCTGAACCACACACTCTGCTCTTTGAATTGAGAAAGCTCCTCGGATGATAATAATAATAATAATGAATTTAATTTATAACGCACTTTTCATTAACAAAAATCTCAAAGTGCTACAAAGTGTAACAAAATCAAAAATAAAACAAGTGATAAAACATGTAAAATCAACAATAATATCAACTAAGATCAAAGATAAAATCATGAGGAGGCAGAGTAGGCTCACTTAAAAAGAAAGGTCTTCAAGCCATTTTTAAAGTTAACCAGTGACTGTTGAGCTCTCAGTTGGTCAGGGAGGGAGTTCCATGATGAGAAGCGAAACGTCTTCTGATACAAATAAAGTCAAGTTGTTTCTGTATTGAACGCCTTTTTTTGATTTGATCATGTCTTGGATGACTGAGAATCTTCACCAGCATAGACCTCTGTAGAAGCAAAGACCTCCGGAGCGAAGACCTTCGGTGAAGTGAGGACCTCTGTAGAGGAGAGGACCTCTATTGAAGCGAGGACCCCTGGAGACGTGAGGACCTCTGTTGAAGCGAGGACCCCTGAAGAAGCGAGGACCTCTTGTGAAGCGAAGACCTCCGAAGTGAAGACCTTCGGCAAAGCGAGGACCTCTGAAGAAGTAAGGACCTTTGTAGAAGCGAAGACCTCCGGAGCAAAGACATTTGGTGAAGCGAGGACCTCTATTGGAGCAAAGACCTCCGGAACGAAGACCTTTGGTGAAGCGAGGACCTCTGATGAAGTGAGGACCTCTGCTGGAGCGAAGACCTCTGATGAAGCGAGGACCTCCTCAGATGTCGAGTCGTCAGTTGAACGAGGACCACCTGTGGACTTCGAGGCGTTTGCTGAGCGAGGACCACCTGTGGATGTCGAGGCGTCGGCTGAGCGAGGACCACCTGTGGATGTCGAGGCGTCGGCTGAGCGAGGACCCTCTGAGGATGTAGAGGTGTTGGCAGAGTGAAGACCCAACCTAGGTGTTGGTGTGGAAGACAGTCGGGGTGCTGGCATGGGAACCAATCTTGAAGCTGGCAAGGGGACAAGTCAAGGTGCTGTCATGGAAACCAGTCTTGGAGAAGGCACGGGATCCAGCTGAAGTTCTGGCATGGAAACCAGTCTTGGAGCTGGCATGGGGTCCAACCTTGGAGCTGGCGTGTGAACCAGTCTTGGTGCTGGCACGGGGTCCAGCCTTGGAGCTGATGTGTGAACCAGTCTTGGGACTGGCACGGTAACCAGTCTTGGAGCTGGCATGGGGTCCAGCCTTGGAGCTGGCGTGTCAACCAGTCTTGGTTCTGGCACAGGGTCCAGCAAGTCAGAATAGAATAGAATAGAATATATCTTTATTGGCATATTTGCACCAAGGTACAAAGTTTTGCAATTGGCGTGCGCACCATCCGAAGAGGGACGCACGCACGGAAACCGCAGCAGTAATTAAACCGCGCCACTAACAATCAGATATGGAAAAAGGAACATACAGTCGGATAATCATTGGTATTCAAAAAAGAATCTATCACATTTTGTCTTAGGACATTCTATGATAAAGTCAAAAAAACTCTACTAGCTTCAGCACGGATAAAGACAAAGACATGTTGCATTTGATGGCAAGCAGGGAGATAGTCCGTGAGTAATCATTTCAGATAAGCACAGTCTGCAGATGGCCTTAGTTCGGCTCCATCTGAATGCACACAGAGACCTCTGGGGGGAGGGGGGGTAGCGACAGTTTTCAACAGCTTTCGACTCCAGGAGAAGTTTGCAGTCAGCCTCTTTTCAAGGTTGCTCTGAGTCCCGATTAGATTAGTTGCTTTATTTATTTTCAGGCCAGGCTACAGTGTACTTTGACTGCAGCCTTGAAGTCCAGGTGCTGTCTAGGTCCAAATCACCGAATCATGTTAGGTTCCGAGCAACAAATCCCCATCTGTGCCCTGATGAAGTCCGGTCGGCTGTAAACGAGTCCCAAAACGCACTGCAGGTCCGCCGCTGTCCACCACTGCTCCCATCGTGCGATTCAGCTCGAACAACAGCTGGGTCATTGAGGTCATAGCCCTGATCAAAGAATCTTGTTGAGCAGGAAGTTTTGCCAGCGCATTGATCGCCGCGACAGTCTGCCTCAGCTTCCAGTAGCAGAAACCTCCGCCAATGCCAAAAAGCAGAGCAGCTGCCACCAATATTCCAATAATCCACAAATCTTCCACGTCTTCGACAGAAAGAACGGTCAGACACATTAACTTCCACTCGTCCCACGAGTCCATAATGTAGCCCACCGCATGCGTGTCGAGGGGGCACGCCGGTTCTCCTGGTCCGGAGCGCTTCGTGGAAAAAAAATTATCGATAGAGGAAACAGCCCACACAATTAAATCAATTTTCAAATTGGTTCGAGTGCGCACTGAAGAGTTACAGACGAGACAAAAATGCAAAAGCAGGGAGGAAGAAAACTTTAGGGAGGAGAGGAGCAGAAAGAGAAGCGACCTGCTTTGCCAAGTGCCGGAAGGACCACAGAAGCGCCAGGAGTGAAGCCTCGACCGGTTGTAGCTGTTGGTGAGTTGAGAGGTGAAGATGATGGTGAGCTGAGACATGAAGCAGGCTGAGCAGGAGTTAGCAGCAACAAACGTAGCACACATCTCTCCAACCACGCCTGATGAAAATGTTGCCACGTCCCCGGCGAGTCGCCGTTTTTGTCAGCCCCAGTGTATGAGCGACCGTGGTGTAGTGGTGATGGCAGTCGTCTCCCGATCGGAAAGTTGGCGGTTCGACTCCCGGGACCCGCACCATGTGTCGTTGTGTCCTTGGGCAAGACACTTAACCCTGAGTTGCTCCCGGTAGGACTGGAAAGCACCTTGCATGGTAGTCTGCCGCCACCGGTTTATGAATGTGTGTAGCATTCAATATATGTGTAGCACTTTGAGATTTTCAGTAATGAAAAGTGCGTTATAAATTGAATTAATTATTATTATTATTATGAGGAAATGATCTCCTCTGTAACGATCAGTCTGTCCCACAGATCACTGGAGCTGCAGAATTTTTCCCCCTTCAACGAAAGCTTCTCTTGTGCTCTTTCAGAGCCCATCTGCCGGACCGGAAGACACAGGCTCTGGTACACACCCCCCTTTGATATTCTCCCTGGCTCTTCTGACAGCCGGCAAGGAGACTTTGAAGGCGGGAGGGATTGGAACCCGGAAATGTCCACCCTTTTAGTCCGGTGTCTTCTCCGCCAGCGATGTGGACCGGTAACAGGACCGACCCAACGTCCCTCTGGTTCTGAGTCTTCGTCCGAATCGGACCACAAAGAACGGAGTCTTGGAGTGTAGGAAGGAGCCGGCCAAAAGGCTGTGCGGTTGCCTCTGAGCTTCCTCCTTTCTTCCTCCTCCACTAGGAACGGAGATGAGAGGATCTTTACCCCTGGGGCTGTGGTTCCTCCGGACGGTTTCTGTTCGGAAACCGTTCATGCGGATGACGGTCGGCTCTTTCTCCTTCCGCCGCTGAGCGGGTCCGCTCTTCTGCCTGCTGGGTTCGCGTCTTCTTGGTCGGGTCATACTGTCATGGATCGGTATAGATGAAGCGAGCTGAACCCAGTGTGAAGACAGGCAATACTCAGATTTGCGAGGAGTAAAATAATAAAATACTTTAATAACAAAATCAAAATGCTGGCGAGGCAGTGTTACTTACAAAATGATAAGGAATTATCCAAAGCTCCATCAGACATGAGGGAAACGCAGACAATGACCCGACGAAGACTAGGACACGGACGCTCAATTATACACACAAACAGTTATTAACTCAAACCACATACTGTATACCTGGACACAGACAGGGAGAACAGAAGGTGTAGGGATGAGTACAGACCAACAGAGGGAGCTATCCTTACATTACCAAGTCATTCACATATAAAATAAATATCTTTGGTCCAAGTACAGAGCCTTCAGGAACTCCATGTGTGATATTACAGAGGTCAGATTTTATACCATTTATCTGTACAAACTGTTCCCTATCTTTCCCAATGTAATGCTGGTCCTCTAATACCATATTTGTTAAAAATTTCAAAGAGAATATTGTGGATAATAGTATCAAATGCTTTTTAAAAATCAACAAAAATACTGACACAACATATATATATTTTCTTAATTTATTCATTTCAAATAAATAAAAAACATAAGAAAATTATTAACAAAACCACAAAAAAACCAAACAATACATGAAATGAAAGGAGGCAGAAGAAGATAAAAAGCTTATTATGTCTGCCCCTTCTTCAAACAAAATTAATTCAAACAATCACTTCAAACAGCCGAAGACCCCGAGGAGGGAAACGTGTCAGGAGACAGAGGGAGATGAGGAAAGTGAAGAATGTAGGACTGAGGGTTGCAACTCTAAATGTGGGGACAATGACAGGCAAAGGTAGAGAGCTGGCTGACATGATGCAGAGAAGAAAGGTAGATGTTTTATGTGTCCAAGAGACCAAGTGGAAGGGCAGCAAGGCTCGCAGTATTGGAGCAGGGTTCAAACTGTTTTACCATGGTGTGGATAGAAAGAGAAATGGAGTAGGGGTGGTCCTGAAGGAGGAGTTGGCAAAGAATGTAGTAGAGGTGAAGAGAGTGTCAGATAGGGTGATGTGTCTGAAGGTAGAAGTAGAAGGTCTGATGCTAAACATAGTCAGTGGTTATGCTCCACAGGTTGGATGTGATGGGGAGGAGAAAGATACATTTTGGAAAGATTTGGATGAAGTGATAGAGAGTATTCCCAGGGAGGAAAGAGTGGTGATTGGAGCAGACCTGAATGGACATGTTGGTGAAGGAAACAGAGGGGATGAGGAAGTGATGGGTAGGTTTGGTGTCAAGGAAAGAAACCAGGAAGGACAGATGGTGGTGGATTTTGCCAAGAGAATGGAAATGGCTATAGTCAATACCTATTTCCAAAAGAGGGAGGAACATAGAGTGACCTATAAGAGTGGAGGAAGGAGTACACAGGTCGACTACATTCTGTGTAGAAGAGGAAACCTGAGGGAGATTGGAGACTGTAAGGTTGTGGCAGGGGAGAGCGTGGCCAGACAGCATCGGATGGTTGTGTGTAGAATGACTGTTGTTGCGAAGAAGAGAAAAAGAGTAAAATCAGAGAAGAAGACCAAATGGTGGAAGCTAAAGAAGGAAGAATGTTGTGAGAAATTCAGAGACGAGCTGTTAAAGGCTCTGGGTGGTAAGAAAGAGCTTCCAAGTGACTGGGCTACTACAGCAACAGTAATTAGAGAGACAGGTAGGAAGGTACTTGGTGTGTCATCTGGACAGAGAATGGATGATAAGGAAACCTGGTGGTGGAATAGTGAAGTGCAGGACGCCATTCAAAGAAAGAGATTAGCCAAGAAGAAATATGACAGTGAGAGGACTGAAGAGAGGAGACAGGAATATAAGGAGATGGGACATAGAGCAAAGAGGGAAGTAGCTAAGGCAAAGCAGAGGGCGTACAATGAGTTGTATGGGAGACTGGACACTAAAGAGGGCGAGAAGGACTTGTACCGATTGGCAAGACAGAGGGATCAGGCTGGAAAGGATGTGCAGCAGGTTAGGCTTATTAAAGATGGGAATGGAAATGTTCTAACAAGTGAGGAGAGTGTGATGGGAAGATCAGAGTCAGAGTCAGAGAGTCAGAGAGAATTTATTGTCATTTGCACCGCATGTAGTACATGTGTTGAAAACGAGATTATGTACACAGGGTCCCAGTTACATCCAACAACAAATGCAAGAGAAAAACAATAATAACATCTAGGATTAACTAAGAGAGACATCAGCTAGTAATACACTAAGCCCTAATGTAGTAGAAAAACATCATTATAAACAGCAGCACGAACATGAGTCATTATGAGCAGATGGTCACAGATGAACGCAGCAACAAGAAACAGATCAGTATCAACATGATGTGACATTTTGCAGTGTTTATTCTTATTATTTATTTATTCATGAGTCTGACAGCCTCAGGGTAGAAGCTGTTCCTCAGTCTAGTGGTTCTACATTTGATGCTCCTCAACCTCCGTCCCGAGGGGAGTGGTGCAAAGAGTGAGTGTGCTGGGTGAGTGAGGTCTTTCATGATGCAGGTGGCTCTTTTTCTGCATCTGGAGGTGTAAATGTCTGTGATGGTGGGGAGACTGACTCCCACAGACTTCTGTGCAGCCTTCACCACTCTCTGTAGAGCTTTCCTCTCTGCAACTGTGCAGCCTCCATGCCACACGTTGATGCTGGAGCACAGGACGCTCTCCACTGCACACCTGTAGAACGAGGTGAGGACTGAGCTTCTCAGACCAGCTCGTCTCAGCCGTCTGAGGAAGTAGAGTCTTTGATGTCCTTTCTTGATCAGGCTGGTGGATGGAAGATGGAAGGATTACTTTGAGGAGCTAATGAATGAAGAGATTGAAAGAGAAAGAAGAGTGGAGGTCATAGAAACTGTGGACCAGGAAGTGGGAAAGATTAGTGAGGATGAAGTCCGGAAAGCTCTGAAAAGAATGAAGAAGGGGAAGGCAGTAGGACCTGATGACATACCAGTGGAGGTTTGGAAATGTCTTGGAGAGATGGCAGTGAGGTTTTTGACTCAAATATTTAATGGAATATTTGAGGGTGAGAAAATGCCTGAAGAATGGAGAAGAAGTGTGCTGGTTCCCATTTTTAAGAACAAGGGTGATGTACAGAGTTGTAGCAACTACAGGGGAATTAAGTTGATGAGCCACACGATGAAGATCTGGGAGAGAGTTGTGGAAGGAAGGCTTAGACAAGAGGTGACTATCTGTGAGCAGCAGTATGGTTTCATGCCAAGAAAGAGCACCACAGATGCATCTTTGCTTTGAGGATGTTGATAGAGAAGTACAGAGAGGGTCAGAAAGAACTCCATTGTGTGTTTGTGGATTTAGAAAAAGCATATGACAGGGTGCCAAGAGAGGAGGTGTGGTATTGCATGAGGAAATCTGGAGTGGCAGAAAAGTATGTTAGACTGGTACAGGACATGTATGAAGACAGCAGGACATGTATGAAGACAGCAGGACATGTATGAAGACAGCAGGACAGTGGTGAGATGTGCTGTAGGAGTGACAGATAGCTTCAAGGTGGAGGTGGGATTGCATCAAGGATCGGCTCTGAGCCCCTTCTTGTTTGCTCTGGTGATGGACCGACTAACAGATGAGGTCAGGCAGGAATCCCCATGGACTATGATGTTTGCAGATGACATTGTGATATGTGGTGAGAACAGGGAACAGGTGGAAGAGAACTTGGAGAGGTGGAGGTATTCACTTGAAAGAAGAGGAATGAAAGTCAGCCGTAGTAAGACAGAGTACATGTGTGTGAATGAGAGGGAGGCCAGTGGAACAGTGAGGCTACAAGGAGCAGAGGTCACAAAGGTGCAGGACTTCAAGTACTTGGGGTCCACTGTCCAGGAAAATGGGGAATGTGGTAAAGAGGTGAAAAAGAGAGTCCAGGCAGGATGGAGTGGATGGAGAAAAGTTTCAGGAGTGATTTGTGACAAAAAGGTGTCAGCAAAGGTCAAAGGAAAAGTTTACAAGACAGTGGTGAGACCAGCTATATTGTATGGTCTGGAGACAGTGGCATTGACAAAAAGACAGGAGAAAGAACTGGAAGTAGCAGAAATGAAGATGCTGAGGTTCTCCTTAGGAGTGACAAGGATGGATAAGATCAGGAATGAGATAATCAGAGGTACAGCACATGTTGAACAACTGGGAGATAAAGTTAGGGAGGCCAGACTGAGATGGTTTGGACATGTCCAGAGGAGGGACAGTGGGTATATTGGTAGAAGGATCACTGGACAAAAAGGCCTAATATCCCCCTTCGATGTGGTCCCCCCTCGGCTTCTAAAGGAGGTTTTTCACACTCTAGGTCCTGCCATTCTCTCTATTGTTAATAGCAGTCTATCCTCGGGTGTGGTGCCAAAATCATTAAAACATGCTGCTGTTCAACCTCTCCTGAAAAAACCAAACCTCGACCCGTCAGTATTATCCAACTTCAGGCCTGTCTCCAGACTCCCATTTGTTTCTAAACTTCTAGAGAAAATAGTTGAGTCCCAACTAAAGTGCTTCCTGGAGGATCACGCTATCCCCGAGCTATTCCAGTCTGGCTTCAAATCCCTCCACAGCACTGAGACTGCCCTACTGAAGGTTTTTAACGACATCTTTCTATCCACAGATACTGGTGACTCTGTGCTGCTTGTCCTATTGGACCTCACATCCGCTTTCGACACCATTGACCATGAGATCCTCATTGCTAGGTTAGAGCAGTGGGTGGGCATCTCAGGATCAGCCCTAAACTGGTTCAGATCCTACCTCTCTGACAGGTCTTTTTGTGTGTCCATCAACGATTTTACTTCTGCAGTGGCGGCTCTTAAATGGGGGGTTCCGCAGGGGTCCATCCTGGGTCCTCTCTTGTTCTCCTTATACCTGCTGCCACTCGGTGCTATCTTCCGGAAACACAATATACCTTTCCACTTCTACGCTGATGACTGTCAAATCTACTTCCCCCTAAGACAAAATGGTACAGGCTCTATTCAACCTCTGCTCGACTGCCTGGCTGACATCAGGGACTGGATGGCTTTAAATTTCTTAAGCTTCAATGATAAGAAGTCTGAAGCCATATTGTTCCTTCCCAATGACACAACCTCAAACCACTGCATTGACCTGTCTGCTCTACCCCTGTCAGAAAAACAAAAAGTCAAAAATCTGGGAGTGATAATGGATCCTTCCATGAAACTCAACAGTCATGTAAACATGATTGTCAAATCCTGTTTTTTCCAGCTGAGGCGTCTGTCTAAGCTGAAGCCCATATTATCCAAAAAGCACCTGGAGACAGTGATTCACGCATTCATTACATCTAGGCTTGATTACTGCAATTCACTTCTGTTTGGCGTCAGTCAAGCCACCATTGCACGATTACAACTGGTTCAGAACGCAGCTGCCCGATTTTTAACCAGCACACGCAAAAGAGAGCACATTACACCAGTCTTGGCCTCCCTTCACTGGCTACCGGTTCATCTTCGAATCCAATTCAAAATTCTCATGTATGTCTACAAATCGCTGAACAGTCTCGCCCCCGCCTATCTCTCGGATCTGATACACCCATATGTCCCTCCACGTGCTTTGAGGTCAGAGGATCAGGTACTCTTAATAGTTCCAGAAACTCGCCTTAAGCGCAGGGGTGACAGAGCGTTCTCTGTAGCAGGCCCAAGACTCTGGAACGAGTTACCGCTGCTCATCAAACAGGCCCCCTCCCTCTCGGTTTTCAAATCCCGGTTAAAAACTCACTACTACTCCATCGCTTTCAATGCCAGCTGATGTGTACTGGATCGTTTGATTTATGATCTGCAATGTTTTTATGTTTTTCGTGTTGTACTTCATTGTATGTGTTGCCTGTTGCGTGTTTGTTTGTCCAGCACTTTGGTGGACTTGTTCCTGTTTAAAGTGCTTTATAAATAAAATGGTATGGTATGGTATGGTAATATCCGGGGAGATACAACAGTATGCAAGTGTCCGTATCTGCCACATATCCAATATGTTTCCGGTGCTATACGGGGAGATCTCATCTTTAACAGATCTTAGTACAGGATATCCCATGCATACCTATCTGTGATAGATTCTAGCACTGGATATTTTCTGGATCCTCATACATGATAAATCCTAGTATAGGATATTTAGGGATACACATCTGCGATAGATCCTAGTATAGAATATTTTATGCATACCCATACTTGAGAGATCCTAGTATTGGATATTTTCTGGATACCCATATGAGAAAGATCCTACTACTGCATATTTTCCAGATACATATCTGTGATAGATCCTAGTATTGGATATTTTCTGGATACCCATACATAATAAATCCTAGCATTGGATATTTCCGGATACAAATCTGTGACAGATCCTAGTATTGGATAGTCTTTGGATACACATCTGTGATAGATCCTAGTATTGGATATTTTCCAGATACCCATACACAAAAAATCCTACCATTGGATATTTGCCGGATACACATCTGTGACAGATCTTAGTATTGGATATTTTCTGGATACCCATAGATAATAAATCATAGTATTAGATATTTTCCGGATACACATCTGACAGATCCACATATTGGATATTTTCCGGATATCCATACATAATTCATTCATTCATTCATTCAATTCATTCATAATAAATACATAATATACATACATACATAATAAATCCTAGCATTGGATATTTGCCGGATACACATCTGTGACAGATCCTAGTATTGGATATTTTCCGGGTACCCATACATAATAAATCCTAGTATTAGATATTTTCCGGATACACATCTGACAGATCCTCATATTGGATATTTTCCGGATACCCATACATAATAAATCCTATCATTAGATATTTGTTGGATATACATCTGTGACAGATCCTAGTATTGGATATTTTTTGGATATCCATACATAATACATCCTAGTATTAGATATTTTCCGGATACACATCTGACAGATCCACATATTGGATATTTTCCGGATATCCATACATAGTAAATCCTAGTATTGGATATTTTCCAGATACACATCTGTGATTGATCCTAGTATTAGATATTTTCTGGATACCATACATAATAAATCCTAGTATTGGATATTTTCCGGATACACATCTGACAGATCCTCATATTGGATATTTTCTGGATATCTATACATAATAAATCCTATCATTGGATATTTTCCAGATACATATCTGTGATAGATCCTAGTATTGGATATTTTCTGGATACACATCTGACAGATCCTCATATTGGATATTTTTTGGATACCCATACATAATAAATCCTAGCATTGGATATTTTCCGGATACACATCTGTGATAGATCCTAGTATTGGATATCTTCTGGATACCCATACATAATAAATCCTAGTATTGGATATTTTCCAGATACCCATACATGAAAAATCCTAGTATAGGATATTGTCTGGATATGTATATTTAACTGTACACTTGCATATTGTGTGTGTGTGTGTGTGTGTGTATGTGTGTGTATGTGTGTGTGTATGTGTGTTGGTCTATGTGGTTTGGCCCGACTATGCGCCAGACTACGTACCGACATTATCGGGACATTTGGTATTAGCCAGCCTTTGCCAATGTCTGGATAAAACACAGATTGTATCCAAATATATTAATATGTAAACATTGTTTTTTCTCATCAATATCAGCGTAACTTGTGGCTAATAGGCTGCCTGGATGAGTTGGAGTGTGCTTTAACACTTAAAATTGTTTTAATAAAAAGTTATTTACATTTATAAAATTGTCTGGCGACGCACCTCCCAGGGAATATGTGTGTGGTGTGTGTCTTTTTGTGTATCGGTTGCATTTATTGAAGCCGTGTGTGTGGCTCACTGACACACAGCGCGCCAAACTGCAACGCCCCTCCTCTGCTCCCTGTTGTGGGCGGGGCCTCAGCCGAAGCTTTAAAAGTTAAACCCCTCGAGCTGACACGTGTAGAGACGTAATGGCTTCCTTTCTGCAGTATGACGGCCTGAGGTGAGCGGAGATTTTAAAAGTTTAAACCGTGGATTTTGCAGCAGGTGGACGGAGGACTGCACAGAGGTAAGAATTAATTAATTAATTAATTTATTTTATTTTTTTTTGCTTTGAGGACATTGAAGTAAATGTTAGCGTGTGCAACGTGACACGCTGTGTGAATGTTGTAGCAAACTTTATCAACATTTATATAAATTAGCAACTATCTGTGCATGAGTTTTGAGCGTGGGTACTCGGGACCCGCAGCGGGACGGCCGAGCAGGACCGCCACGCCGCTGGGTACAGTTCTGAGGGCCGGCCGCGTGCCGAGGACAGCCGAGCGCCCCACGTAGACCCCCATGCGTCTCCCGCACGTCGCGCCCGGGCCCCCGTGCCCCGGGGATGGTCCGTGTGCGCCGCACGTTTGATGTTTTGAGTGGTTATTTAGAGTCGAACGTGACGAAGATGAGACGAAGCGTAGCGTGACTTGACGTCGCCGCAGCGTGACACGCTGTGTGAATGCTGTAGCAAACTTTATCAACATTTTTATAAACTAGCAACAATATCTATGCATCACTCGTGGGTGTTTTGAGTGGTTAATTAGTAAAATAAGTGGTTTGGACATGTCCAGAGGAGGGGCAGTGGTTTGGACATGTCCAGAGGAGGGGCAGTGGTTTGGGACATGTCCAGAGGAGGGGCAGTGGTTTGGGACATGTCCAGAGGAGGGGCAGTGGTTTGGGACATGTCCAGAGGAGGGGCAGTGGTTTGGGACATGTCCAGAGGAGGGGCAGTGGTTTGGGACATGTCCAGAGGAGGGGCAGTGGTTTGGGACATGTCCAGAGGAGGGGCAGTGGTTTGGGACATGTCCAGAGGAGGGGCAGTGGTTTGGGACATGTCCAGAGGAGGGACAGTGGTTTGGACATGTCCAGAGGAGGGACAGTGGTTTGGACATGTCCAGAGGAGGGACAGTGGTTTGGACATGTCCAGAGGAGGGACAGTGGTTTGGACATGTCCAGAGGAGGGACAGTGGTTTGGACATGTCCAGAGGAGGGACAGTGGTTTGGACATGTCCAGAGGAGGGACAGTGGTTTGGACATGTCCAGAGGAGGGACAGTGGTTTGGACATGTCCAGAGGAGGGACAGTGGGTATATTAGTAGAAGGATGTTAGAAATGCAGCTGCCAGGAAAAAGACAAAGAGGAGACATATGGATGCAGTTAGAGAGGACATGAAGGTAGTTGGAGTGAGTCAGAGAGACACTCAGCAGGTGGACAGTTAGAGAGACACTCAGCAGGAGGACAGTCAGAGAGACACTCAGCAGGAGGACAGTCAGAGAGACATTCAGCAGGAGGACAGTTAGAGAGACACTCAGCAGGAGGACAGTCAGAGAGACATTCAGCAGGTGGACAGTTAGAGAGACACTCAGCAGGAGGACAGTCAGAGAGACATTCAGCAGGTGGACAGTCAGAGAGACACTCAGCAGGTGGACAGTCAGAGAGACACTCAGCAGGTGGACAGTCAGAGAGACATTCAGCAGGTGGACAGTCAGAGAGACACTCAGCAGGTGGACAGTCAGAGAGACATTCAGCAGGTGGACAGTCAGAGAGACATTCAGCAGGTGGACAGTCAGAGAGACACTCAGCAGGTGGACAGTCAGAGAGACACTCAGCAGGTGGACAGTCAGAGAGACATTCAGCAGGTGGACAGTCAGAGAGACATTCAGCAGGTGGACAGTCAGAGAGACATTCAGCAGGTGGACAGTCAGAGAGACATTCAGCAGGTGGACAGTCAGAGAGACATTCAGCAGGAGGACAGTCAGAGAGACATTCAGCAGGAGGACAGTCAGAGAGACACTCAGCAGGAGGACAGTCAGAGAGACACTCAGCAGGAGGACAGTCAGAGAGACACTCAGCAGGAGGACAGTCAGAGAGACACTCAGCAGGAGGACAGTCAGAGAGACACTCAGCAGGAGGACAGTCAGAGAGACACTCAGCAGGTGGACAGTCAGAGAGACATTCAGCAGGAGGACAGTCAGAGAGACAGTGGTTTGGACATGTCCAGAGGAGGGACAGTGGTTTGGACATGTCCAGAGGAGGGACAGTGGGTATATTAGTAGAAGGATGTTAGAAATGCAGCTGCTAGGAAAAAGACAAAGAGGAGACATATGGATGCAGTTAGAGAGGACATGGAGGTAGTTGGAGTGAGGACAGAGGATGCAGAGGACAGAGTGAGGTGGAGGAGGATGACTCGCTGTGGCGACCCCTGAAAAGGGAAAAGCTGAAAGAAGAAGAAGCGTTAACATTTAACTTGACCACCGCAGCGTGACAAGCTGTGAACGCTGTATTGTAACATAAAGAGAGGTTTTAATGTTTTCACCGTGATTTTTGTGCTAAATTTGCTCTTATGTTTCATTTTTCACCTCAAAGCGGAGTGAACAGACAGCCCCTACCCTTCCCTAAAGAGCGTCGTTACGTCATCACGGTCAAACTGCAGTGAATCAGGTAAGATCAAAATAGAAGTGACGTGCATTTGGTGAAAACTGAGAATTTTTTTGTAATTTTTTCATATTTTTACATGTTTTCAGCTAGTCCTGCAACTTTTATCAGAATCACAGTCAGAATATTGTCATTTGCACCACATGTGTTACATGTGATGAAACGAGATTATGTACACATGGTCCCAGTTACATCCAACAATAAAATGTGAGAGAAAAACAGTAATAACATCTAGGATATAACTAAGAAAAACATCAACAAGAAATACACTAATCACTAATGTAATAGAAAAACATCATTATAAACAGCACCACGAACCTGAGTCTGTATGAGCAGATGGTCACAAATGAACACACAGCAACAAGAAAACAGATCAGCATCAACATGATGTGATATTTTGCAGTATTTATTCTTATTATTTATTTATTCATGAGTCTAACAGCCTCAGGGTAGAAGCTGTTCCTCTGTCTAATGGTTCTACATTTCATGCTCCTTAACCTCCGTCCTGAGAGGAGCGGGGCAAAGACTGTGTGTGCTGGGTGAGTGGGGTCTTTCATGATGCAGGTGGCCCTCTCCCTGCATCTGGAGGTGTAGATGTCTGTGATGGTGGGGAGACTGACTCCAACATCTTCTGTGCAGCCTTCACCACTCTCTGCAGAGCCTTTCTTTCTGCAGCTGTGCAGCCTCCATGCCACACGTTGATGCTGGAGCACAGGATGCTCTCCATTGCACACATGTAGAAGGAGGTGAGGACTGACAACACCATCGCCCATGATCGGGTCATCAGAGACTCTACTTCCTCAGACGGCTGAGAAGATCTGGTCTGGGAAGCTCAGTCCTCACCTCCTTCTACAGGTGTGCAGTGGAGAGCATCCTGTGCTCCAGCATCAACGTGTGGCATGGAGGCTGCACAGCTGCAGAAAAAAAGCTCTGCAGAGAGTGGTGAAGGCTGCACAGAGGTCTGTTGGAGTCAGTCTCCCCACCATCACAGACATCTACACCTCCAGATGCAAGAAGAGGGCCACCTGCATCATGAAGGACCACACTCATCCAGCGCATACACAATCTTTGCCCTGTTCCCCTCAGGAAGTAGGTTGAGCATCAAATGTTGAACCACTTGAGGAACAGCTGCTACCCTGAGGCTGTTAGACTCATGAATAATACATGATAAGAATAATCACTGCAAAATATCACATCATGCTGATCTGTTTTCCTGTTGCTGTTCATTTGTGACCATCTGCTCATACAGACTCATGTTCGTGCTGCTGCTTGTATTGATGTTTTTCTATTACGGTACATTGGTGCTTAGTGTATTTTTAGCTGATGTTTTTCTTAGATCATATCTTAGATGTTACTACTGTTCTTCTCTTACATTTTTTTGTTGTTGGATGTTACTGGGACCCGGTGTAAATAATCTCGTTTCATCACATGTACCACATGCGGTGGTAGAGGTTTTAATGTTTTCAATGTCATTTCTGTGCAAAATATGCTCATATTTTTCTTTTTTTAACCTCAAAGCAGTGAGCAGACAGACGAACAGCGTCATTACATCATCACGTTGCAGTGTCGTTACACCATCACGTAGTCTGCAGTGTCAAGTAGGTATCAGAATACTGTATAAGTGACGTGCAATTGGTGAAAACTTAGAATTGTTTTGTAACTTTTTTATATTTGTAGCCGAACGGGTATGGGTAAAAAAATACTTTAGGCAACTTTTAGTTTAAAAAAAATAATCTATTTAAAAAAATGAATTTGGTTAAAAACTTTATTAAAAGTTACCCTTTAGGCACTTTAGACCCGTTGCAGAAGATGAGGCAGGAGACACTTCACACAAACACCAATAAATTGCACAATTTGTTTAATAAAAAATCCTAAATTTAAAATACACAGTTAAAAAGGCAGTAATAACTCCTGGCAACAATAAAAGTGCAATTCGATAAAGTGTTTAAAACAAAAAAAAGACAGTAGTACACCACGGCAGAATTAATACCACCGCCTGGGAGATGTCCAATTAATCAAGCCACAGCTGTCCAAAGAGTTCGTCCTGGGAGAACCGTTGCGCTGTAGCAGACGCCACCCACGCCGGCACCAAGACGATTAGTCCGGGCTGAACCCCAGTCCGGGCTGAACCCCAGTCGGCCCCGATCAGCCAGACAGGACGGGTGATGCAGCCAGCCTTAAGCTGACCAGAACAGTGGGCATCAAATCAGCAGCCAGGACGGCAAGACGACAGCCAGTGGACAGCTCGAACAGCAGGTGAACAAAACGGTGAAGGACAAACAGCAGCAGCTAATAAACAAAGATTAGAATTAAAAGCTGAACATAAAACAGAAAGACGAACTAGCGCTTTCATTGCACTAAAACCATAGATATACGGAAAGATCTGTGTTCGGATATTCCCGGAAATGGACCGCAATGATCCTTAAAAAATCCCAAAATCTGGATACTTATCTTCGGCAGATCCAAAATAAATGTGGCTGTTATTCGTCAAGGGTCTGCCAAAGATAAGTATCCGAATTTTGGGATTTTGGGATTTTTAAAGGATCATTGCGGGCCATTTCCGGGAATATCCGGAAATATAAGTATAAGTATATGGGAAGGATACGGAAATATACGACATCAGCTCTTACCGTATATCTATGGTTTTAGTGCAGTGTTTACTCACCACGAGCTCCACCTCAACAGTAGAGGGAAGCAGGAGGCTTGTACATTTGGTCGTGGAACAGTAGATCACGGCGACCTTAAAGCGCACATTCAGTTACGCTGGCGCGACCCAGCCAGCAGACGCCAGGGTCTGAACCGGAAGGCGGATGACGTGAAGTCAACCACTGAAGCCTGGCCCTTTTTATACCGGAAGCCAGCCTTGGACCCAATCACATCCCGCACTCATGTGGTGCGTTCAATGTCCGTAGGGACATCCTGCCACATATTTTTACATGTTTTCAGCTAGTCCAAGAGGTGTACAACTTTAATCAGAGTCTAATCATCTTTATTGTCATTTGCACCGCATGTGGTACATGTGATGAAACAAGATTATGTACACAAGGTCCCAGTTACATCCAACAACAAAATGTGAGAGAAAAACAGCAATAACATGTAGGATATAACTAAGAAAAACATCAACTAGAAATACACTAAGCCCTAATATAATAGGAAAACATAATTACAAACAGCAGCACGGACATGAGTCTGTATGAGCAGATGGTCACAAATGAACACAGAAACAAAAAAACAGATCAGCATGTTGTGATGTTTTGCAGTAATTACTGTTTTCTAATTGTTTATTTATTCATGAGTCTAACAGCCTCAGGGTAGAAGCTGTTCCTCAGTCTAATGGTTCTACATTTCATGCTCCTTAACCTCCGTCCTGAGGGGAGCGGGGCAAAGACTGTGTGTGCTGGGTGAGTGGGGTCTTTCATGATGCAGGTGGCCCTCTCCCTGCATCTGGAGGTGTAGATGTCTGTGATGGTGGGGAGACTGACTCCAACATCTTCTGTGCAGCCTTCACCACTCTCTGCAGAGCCTTTCTTTCTGCAGCTGTGCAGCCTCCATGCCACACGTTGATGCTGGAGCACAGGATGCTCTCCATTGCACACATGTAGAAGGAGGTGAGGACTGACAACACCATCGCCCATGATCGGGTCATCAGAGACTCTACTTCCTCAGACGGCTGAGAAGATCTGGTCTGGGAAGCTCAGTCCTCACCTCCTTCTACAGGTGTGCAGTGGAGAGCATCCTGTGCTCCAGCATCAACGTGTGGCATGGAGGCTGCACAGCTGCAGAAAAAAAGCTCTGCAGAGAGTGGTGAAGGCTGCACAGAGGTCTGTTGGAGTCAGTCTCCCCACCATCACAGACATCTACACCTCCAGATGCAAGAAGAGGGCCACCTGCATCATGAAGGACCACACTCATCCAGCGCATACACAATCTTTGCCCTGTTCCCCTCAGGAAGTAGGTTGAGCATCAAATGTTGAACCACTTGAGGAACAGCTGCTACCCTGAGGCTGTTAGACTCATGAATAATACATGATAAGAATAATCACTGCAAAATATCACATCATGCTGATCTGTTTTCCTGTTGCTGTTCATTTGTGACCATCTGCTCATACAGACTCATGTTCGTGCTGCTGCTTGTATTGATGTTTTTCTATTACGGTACATTGGTGCTTAGTGTATTTTTAGCTGATGTTTTTCTTAGATCATATCTTAGATGTTACTACTGTTCTTCTCTTACATTTTTTTGTTGTTGGATGTTACTGGGACCCGGTGTAAATAATCTCGTTTCATCACATGTACCACATGCTGTGGTAGAGGTTTTAATGTTTTCAATGTCATTTCTGTGCAAAATATGCTCATATTTTTCTTTTTTTAACCTCAAAGCAGTGAGCAGACAGACGAACAGCGTCATTACATCATCACGTTGCAGTGTCGTTACACCATCACGTAGTCTGCAGTGTCAAGTAGGTATCAGAATACTGTATAAGTGACGTGCAATTGGTGAAAACTTAGAATTGTTTTGTAACTTTTTTATATTTGTAGCCGAACGGGTATGGGTAAAAAAATACTTTAGGCAACTTTTAGTTTAAAAAAAATAATCTATTTAAAAAAATGAATTTGGTTAAAAACTTTATTAAAAGTTACCCTTTAGGCACTTTAGACCCGTTGCAGAAGATGAGGCAGGAGACACTTCACACAAACACCAATAAATTGCACAATTTGTTTAATAAAAAATCCTAAATTTAAAATACACAGTTAAAAAGGCAGTAATAACTCCTGGCAACAATAAAAGTGCAATTCGATAAAGTGTTTAAAACAAAAAAAAGACAGTAGTACACCACGGCAGAATTAATACCACCGCCTGGGAGATGTCCAATTAATCAAGCCACAGCTGTCCAAAGAGTTCGTCCTGGGAGAACCGTTGCGCTGTAGCAGACGCCACCCACGCCGGCACCAAGACGATTAGTCCGGGCTGAACCCCAGTCCGGGCTGAACCCCAGTCGGCCCCGATCAGCCAGACAGGACGGGTGATGCAGCCAGCCTTAAGCTGACCAGAACAGTGGGCATCAAATCAGCAGCCAGGACGGCAAGACGACAGCCAGTGGACAGCTCGAACAGCAGGTGAACAAAACGGTGAAGGACAAACAGCAGCAGCTAATAAACAAAGATTAGAATTAAAAGCTGAACATAAAACAGAAAGACGAACTAGCGCTTTCACTGCACTAAAACCATAGATATACGGAAAGATCTGTGTTCGGATATTCCCGGAAATGGACCGCAATGATCCTTAAAAAATCCCAAAATCTGGATACTTATCTTCGGCAGATCCAAAATAAATGTGGCTGTTATTCGTCAAGGGTCTGCCAAAGATAAGTATCCGAATTTTGGGATTTTGGGATTTTTAAAGGATCATTGCGGGCCATTTCCGGGAATATCCGGAAATATAAGTATAAGTATATGGGAAGGATACGGAGATATACGACATCAGCTCTTACCGTATATCTATGGTTTTAGTGCAGTGTTTACTCACCACGAGCTCCACCTCAACAGTAGAGGGAAGCAGGAGGCTTGTACATTTGGTCGTGGAACAGTAGATCACGGCGACCTTAAAGCGCACATTCAGTTACGCTGGCGCGACCCAGCCAGCAGACGCCAGGGTCTGAACCGGAAGGCGGATGACGTGAAGTCAACCACTGAAGCCTGGCCCTTTTTATACCGGAAGCCAGCCTTGGACCCAATCACATCCCGCACTCATGTGGTGCGTTCAATGTCCGTAGGGACATCCTGCCACATATTTTTACATGTTTTCAGCTAGTCCAAGAGGTGTACAACTTTAATCAGAGTCTAATCATCTTTATTGTCATTTGCACCGCATGTGGTACATGTGATGAAACAAGATTATGTACACAAGGTCCCAGTTACATCCAACAACAAAATGTGAGAGAAAAACAGCAATAACATGTAGGATATAACTAAGAAAAACATCAACTAGAAATACACTAAGCCCTAATATAATAGGAAAACATAATTACAAACAGCAGCACGGACATGAGTCTGTATGAGCAGATGGTCACAAATGAACACAGAAACAAAAAAACAGATCAGCATGTTGTGATGTTTTGCAGTAATTACTGTTTTCTAATTGTTTATTTATTCATGAGTCTAACAGCCTCAGGGTAGAAGCTGTTCCTCAGTCTAGTGGTTCTACATTTGATGCTCCTCAACCTCCTTCCTGAGGGGAGTGGGGCAAAGAGTTTGTGTGCTGGGTGAGTGGGGTCTTTCATGATACAGGTGGCTCTCTTCCTGCATCTGGAGGTGTAAATGTCTGTGATGGTGGGGAGACTGACTCCAACATCTTCTGTGCAGCCTTCACCACTCTCTGCAGAGCTTTTCTTTCTGCAGCTGTGCAGCCTCCATGCCACACGTTGATGCCGGAGCACAGGATGCTCTCAACGGCACACGTGTAGAAGGAGGTGAAGACAGACAACACCACCGCCCTGATCAAAAAAAGGTAATCAGAGACTCTACTTCCTCAGACGGCTGAGAAGAGCTGGTCTGGGAAGCTCAGTCCTCACCTCCTTCTACAGGTGTGCGATGGAGAGCATCCTGTGCTCACACGTTGATGCTGTAGCACAGGATGCTCTCCACTGCACACCTGTAGAAGGAGATGAGGACTGGGCTACTCAGACCAGCTCGTCTCAGCCGCCTGAGGTAGTAGAGTCTCTGATGAACTTTGTTGATCAGGCTGGTTGTGTTGTTGGTCCAGCTGAGGCTATAATTCAAGTGCACACCCAAGTACTTGTAGCTGGAGACCAGTGGTGGAGAAAGTACTCAAACACTGTTTATAAGTAAAAGTACAAATAAACAGACAAAAATGTACTCTAGTAAAAGTAGATGTACCATTATATTGTGTTTACTTAAGTAAAAGTAAATAAGTACTTGCTTTTAAAAATGCTTAAAGTATTAAAGTAAAAGTACTTGCTGAATGTATTGCCTAATGCAATGGTCTACAGTATCATTAAGTGTGTGTACTGTACGCATATTTTCTGTAATACATTAATAGTGTTTTTCCATTTTAAAGAACAATGCTGCAGATAACACATGTTTTTATTGTGTTTACTCTGTGACACAGTTCACACTTGGACTTGTGATTCTGTGTGTCAGAATTTCAGGGATGACATGCAGAGTTAAATGTCATTAAGCAAAATAAGAGAGGAATTATTTTACCTTTGAAAGTTTTTATTTAACACAAAGCAGAACCAATGTGTCATTTTAACTGCAGTAAACATGTTTAAATTAAAGTTATCTGTCTGAAAAAAAGGAGCATTATGCCAGGTTTCCACCAAACGCTTTTCGCGCCTCCGAAGCAGCCACTTTACATTGAAAGTCTATGTGGCCGGGCATGTTGGATGCGGCGCATCTACAGCAGTTCAAGCAGCGCGGCAGTGAGTGGCAGCTTTTTTCCGCTCCCACGTCACCTCCGAGCAGCGACTGTCGAAGCTCGATTTGTCCTGCTTCTGCTGCTCGCAGCTTAGCAGCAACCAATCGGGATAGACTCTGCCATGTGATCACGCAACAACGACAGGACTTTTTTTTGGACTTTTCAAACTTACCCATCGAGCCTCCATGAAGAAAACAGCCTCCGGTAAGAAACTTGGCATTTTTACAGTTGCCGCTGTCCGCTCGAGCGTACGGTCACCCCAAACATAAAAAAATGTTTTAATCTCAACAAAGACTTTAGGAGCTGCAGTTTGGCTCATAAAAAATCCACTCAAGTAGTAACGAGGCTCATGTACAGCTGATTTTTTATCTGCCCGGTGTAGAAGAAACAAACGGAAAAGGAGCCAGCCGCTGCTCCCACTGCGTGTCTGCAGACATGTTCGATGAGAACAGACATCTGTTGACAAGCAGCCAACACAGTGCGGTAGGAGATTTTTTGCAGCGCGAAAAGCGTCTGGTGGAAACCCGGCATTAGACCTGACAAAGGAACAGACACTGATCATTTCACCTCCAGTTTGTCATCAACTCTAGTTAAAATATTGTCCAGTCAACCATGGATCAAAAGTGAACAATATTTTAAATTCCTGACACCATTTTCAAAACTTGGATCTGAGTGTCGAGACATTTCTTGTCTCCTAACATCCCATGAACTGATACATTTTAATATTGATACAAGAATTTATTGTTCAAGTTCAGAAGAAGTTGGTTTTCACAGTTTTTTGAGTCCAGTCTGGTTTTTTAGGGAGATGTCCTGCTGTACTGAACAGTCTTTCAATAATCTTTCAATAATCTTTCAATAAGGCCATGGGTGGTGTGTATCTTCTGGCTGAATCTTTGTGGTGGAATCCATTTTGAGTGTGTTAGTGGTGCTGTGGGTGCTCCCAGTTCAGTGACGTTTATACTAGAATATACGTCATTAGTCCAGTTCTTCTTGAAGGCAGGTCTAATGTTACCTGTCCACTTGCAGTGATTCAAATTGATTCAAATTGTTTCAAATTCAAATTCAACTCAAATTGTGTGTGTTTGTGTGTGTGACTGTTTTGTGGTTTCTAAGGACAGTGTTTTGTCAGGACAGTAATGAGCTGTTATCTGATTGTCTGATTACTGTATAGCGTATTGCTGTCCTAACAAACCACTGTCCATTAAAACCACAAAACAGTCACACACACAAACACACACAATTTTAGTAGAACATGTTATATTTACATGTATATGTCTATCTGTACAGTATATGCATATATATACATGTATATGCATATATGTATATACACTGTACAGTACATGAATATGCATTTATGATATGCTTATATACATGTATATATGTATATTTGTGTGTATGTATATGACATAGATATCAATTATATAAATAATGCAGGGATTGTTAAGTATGACTTCAATATTATTTGTCACAGTTTTTAAATTTATAGTTTTCTTTCATTCAGCTAATTTTAATTTCATCTTAGTCCACCTATCATGAGAGGAGTTTTGTAAATACTCTGTCCATCCATCTTTCCTTTATGTGAGATGGATACTTTGGCCAAAAACAAACAATCATGTAATGTTTATTGGTTTACATGTGACAGCACCTATCATCAAAATGTAGAATTTCCTCTAAATATAAGTATAACTGATCTGTTACAGATGTCATGTGAACACATCCAGAGTCAGGAGATCACAGGTAGCCAGAAGCACGATCAACTTCCTTTAAACACGAATACCAAGGTACATTTTAGTTCTTGTGTTCCTAAACAGAATTACTTGCTACGTGTGGTTTCATCAACCTTAATGTTCAATTATGTGTGTATAGGAGTGTATTGTGGTTTTTATGGACAGTTGTTTGTTTGGACAGTCATACGCTATAAACAATCAGACAATCAATCAGATAACAGCTCATTACTGTCCTGACAAAACACTGTCCTTAAAAACCACAAAACAGTCACACACACAAACACACACAAACTTCAGTTGAAC
>JBBPBX010001740.1:54300-98452 GCA_038048925.1 Garcialebias charrua | reverse complement strand
CCCAGCTCTTTTTGTCACTGCACTCCATTTGGTGCAGATCACAAGTAATGCTAAGTTCCTGTACAAAATTACTTCAGATGAACAGAACGAATCAAGAAACATTTGTGCCATTGAACCATGCATTATACGTGCAAAAGGGGATTTTGGAGTCTTTTTACTTTATTGTAGCAAAGGAATGAGTGCCACTTTAAAAGTTGTCAAAATATACTTCTTTAAGTTCACATGTCAAATGGATTTTGACATGACACTGAACCCAGTTGTTGATGTTGATGCTTTGATCAGCAAGTGATGGTGTGGATGATGAAAAAAAAAGGCACTACAGAAGATCAAGAAGACCAAGCAGGACTGCTGGGATGTGTGAGTGAATGTGTGAATGTGACTGTGCTCTTTGAAAGGTCAACCAACCATTTACTATTTATCCAACTTAGTCATCCAGCAGCTTTGGAAAATAATATGTAGTTTATTGATTTCCCTATGGTGAGACAATTTGCCATATATTTTTCTGTGCAAGGTCATTAAAATACAATGTCAAAACGTGACTATCACAACGAGGCCTTCTCTACCTTCCTCAACCTTCTTTCTCTCTCACACACACATACACAGACAAAAAAGGTTGCAATTTTTATATCAGTCTTTTTAAGCACTAATGCAATAGCTACAAGTGTATGTACAGTAATAAACTGACAGCACAATCAAACAACCTATTGATGTTTCTGAACACAACACAATTACACCTATAGAGACCAGATAAACGGCTCATTGCAAAGTCATAAAGACTGGTTCAAATAATAATTCACAAAGTAATAATCCCAGTCCGCACTGTACTTTTCTCATACAGATGGTGTAGAATGAAGAAGCATTTTGTGGACCATGAACCATTAATCTTGTGGTGTCTATCAGAACCACCCTTAACTGGTTTCTTTAAAAGTTACTAATGACCTGATTAATGTCAGATTATTTCGAAACTTTCACTGTCCTAGAACTCTTAATCGCTTGCAGACAGATACATGCTTACATCTTTCTTTAAAGCTTTGAAGAAAAACTTATTCATAGAATTTAGTTTTTTTTTGCTGAATATGACTTGTTTGAAACATGAATTATGTTGATTGTTCAAAAACGTTCAATACAAAAACAACTTAACTTTATTTGTAACAGAAGACGTTCCGCTCCTCATTTGAGGAGCTTTTTCAATCTTATCGAAATCTTATTTTGCTCCTCGGATGAGGAGTGAAACGTCTGCTGTAACAAAATAAAGTCCAGTTGTTTTTGTATTGAACGTTTTTGAATTTATCATGTCCTGGATGAATGAGAATCTTCACCATGTTGATTATTGTTTTCATGTACACTTTCGCTTTTACACTAGACTTTATCAGTTCAAAGTTTCATCACAATTGCCAAACATGAGCGGATTTGCTAAAAAAATAAATAAACTGGACAACTAATTGTTGTCTATTTTGTATAACACAGAGGTAAGCAACTACAGCAACAATGAAGACTTCTTCTTCTTCTTCTTTCGGCTTTTCCCTTTTCAGGGGTCGCCACAGCGAGTCATCCTCCTCCACCTCACTCTGTCCTCTGCATCCTCTGTCCTCACTCCAACCACCTCCACGTCCTCCCTAACTGCATCCATATATCTCCTCTTTGGTCTCCCTCTTTGTCTTTTTCCTGGCAGCTGCATTTCTAACATCCTTCTACCAATATAACCACTGTCCCTCCTCTGGACATGTCCAAACCATCTCAGTCTGGCCTCCCTAACTTTATCTCCCAGTTGTTTAACATGTGCTGTACCTCTGATGATCTCATTCCTGATCTTATCCATCCTTGTCACTCCTAAGGAGAACCTCAGCATCTTCATTTCTGCCACTTCCAGTTCTTTCTCCTGTCTTTTTGTCAATGCCACTGTCTCCAGACCATACAACATAGCTGGTCTCACCACTGTCTTGTAAACTTTTCCTTTGACCTTTGCTGACACCTTTTTGTCACAAATCACTCCTGAAACTTTTCTCCATCCGCTCCATCCTGCCTGGACTCTCTTTTTCACCTCTTTACCACATTCCCCATTTTCCTGGACAGTGGACCCCAAGTACTTGAAGTCCTGCACCTTTGTGACCTCTGCTCCTTGTAGCCTCACTGTTCCACTGGCCTCCCTCTCATTCACACACATGTACTCTGTCTTACTACGACTGACTTTCATTCCTCTTCTTTCAAGAGCATACCTCCACCTCTCCAAGTTCTCTTCCACCTGTTCCCTGTTCTCACCACAGATCACAATGTCATCTGCAAACATCATAGTCCATGGGGATTCCTGCCTGACCTCATCTGTTAGTCGGTCCATCACCAGAGCAAACAAGAAGGGGCTCAGAGCCGATCCTTGATGCAATCCCACCGCCACCTTGAAGCTATCTGTCACTCCCACAGCACATCTCACCACTGTCCTGCTGTCCTCATACATGTCCTGTACCAGTCTAACATACTTTTCTGCCACTCCAGATTTCCTCATGCAATACCACACCTCTTCTCTTGGTACCCTGTCATATGCTTTTTCTAAATCCACAAACACACAATGGAGTTCTTTCTGACCCTCTCTGTACTTCTCTATCAACATCCTCAAAGCAAAGATGGCATCTGTGGTGCTCTTTCTTGGCATGAAACCATACTGCTGCTCACAGATAGTCACATCTTGTCTAAGTCTTGCTTCCACAACTCTCTCCCAGATCTTCATTGTGTGGCTCATCAACTTAATTCCCCTGTAGTTGCTACAACTTTGTACATCACCCTTGTTCTTAAAAATGGGAACCAGCACACTTCTTCTCCATTCTTCAGGCATTTTCTCACCCTCAAATATTCCATTAAATATTTGAGTCAAAAACCTCACTGCCATCTCTCCAAGACATTTCCAAACCTCCACTGGTATGTCATCAGGTCCTACTGCCTTCCCCTTCTTCATTCTTTTCAGAGCTTTCCGGACTTCACCCTCACTAATCTTTCCCACTTCCTGGTCCACAGTTTCTATTACCTCCACTCTTCTTTCTCTTTCATTCTCTTCATTCATTAGCTCCTCAAAGTAATCCTTCCATCTTCCCATCACACTCTCCTCACTTGTTAGAACATTCCCATTCCCATCTTTAATAAGCCTAACCTGCTGCACATCCTTTCCAGCCTGATCCCTCTGTCTTGCCAATCGGTACAAGTCCTTCTCGCCCTCTTTAGTGTCCAGTCTCCCATATAACTCATTGTACGCCCTCTGCTTTGCTTTAGCTACTTCCCTCTTTGCTCTATGTCCCATCTCCTTATATTCCTGTCTCCTCTCTTCAGTCCTCTCACTGTCATATTTCTTCTTGGCTAATCTCTTTCTTTGAATGGCGTCCTGCACTTCACTATTCCACCACCAGGTTTCTTTATCATCCATTCTCTGTCCAGATGACACACCAAGTACCTTCCTACCGGTCTCTCTAATTACTGTTGCTGTAGTAGCCCAGTCACTTGGAAACTCTTTCTTACCACCCAGAGCCTTTAACAGCTCGTCTCTGAATTTCTCACAACATTCTTCCTTCTTTAGCTTCCACCATTTGGTCTTCTTTTCTGGTTTTACTCTTTTTCTCTTCTTCGCAACAACAGTCATTCTACACACAACCATCCGATGCTGTTTGGCCACGCTCTCCCCTGCTACAACTTTACAGTCTCCAATCTCTCTCAGGTTTCCTCTTCTACACAGAATGTAGTCGACTTGTGTACTCCTTCCTCCACTCTTATAGGTCACTCTATGTTCCTCCCTCTTTTGGAAATAGGTATTGACTATAGCCATTTCCATTCTCTTGGCAAAATCCACCACCATCTGTCCTTCCTGGTTTCTTTCCTTGACACCAAACCTACCCATCACTTCCTCATCCCCTCTGTTTCCTTCACCAACATGTCCATTCAGGTCTGCTCCAATCACCACTCTTTCCTCCCTGGGAATACTCTCTATCACTTCATCCAAATCTTTCCAAAATTCATCTTTCTCCTCCCCATCACATCCAACCTGTGGAGCATAACCACTTACTATGTTTAGCATCAGACCTTCTACTTCTACCTTTAGACACATCACCCTATCTGACACTCTCTTCACATCTACTACATTCTTTGCCAACTCCTCCTTCAGGACCACCCCTACTCCATTTCTCTTTCTATCCATACCATGGTAAAACAGTTTGAACCCTGCTCCAATACTGCGAGCCTTGCTGCCCTTCCACTTGGTCTCTTGGACACATAAAACATCTACCTTTCTTCTCTGCATCATGTCAGCCAGCTCTCTACCTTTGCCTGTCATTGTCCCCACATTTAGAGTTGCAACCCTCAGTCCTACATTCTTCACTTTCCTCCTCTCCCTCTGTCTCCTGACACGTTTTCCTCCTCGGCGTCTTCGACTAACAGTAGTAAAATTTCCGCCGGCACCCTGTTTGTCAACAGCACCGGTGGCGGACGTTGTTAACCCGGGCCTCGACCGATCCGGTATGGTTTCACTTTGATGAACTCGCATTATGGTTTTGGCAAGTGTTTTACGTCGGATGCCATTCCTGACACAACCCTCACCATTTACCCGGGCTTGGGACCGGCACAAGAGATACACTGGCTTGTGCTCCCTAGTGGCTGGCTTAGCAACAATGAAGACTGAAAAGCAAAATTATAGTGATTTGGGTGTTTTGGTCTTGTGTTTTCTAACGTTAAACATGACATGAAATTGCACTATCCAGTGGTTCTCAAATTCATTATGCTCACACACACGGTCACTTACACACACACCCGTGAGCAGATTGGGTCACATGCATAAAGACAGAGGACACAGTTGCCTGTTGGTTGAGTCAGTTTTTGCCCCTCCATTTTTTAAATTATAAACAGACCAATAGATCACAAAGGATGCAGTTCCACACAGCACGGAATGTTCTAACTTTGTAAATGAAACTGCAGAGATGTGTTGAATACAGAAAACAAAGCTGCCTGAAATCTGTAAGCACATTTTATTCAGATTGGTTGAACATAATCTATTTGCCGTTATTCCCATAAACAGGCTGCTTTAATTGTTTTACGGTATAGAATAAAACCTGAGTGGCACCATATTAACACTCCCACTGAAGATATAGGCAGTAGAGGCAGATGGAAGCGGGATGGTGCAGTGTCTTGGCCATGGGGCATCTTAGTGCTGGTTGTTCAGGGAAGCAGGAGCAATCAGGAAATCTAACCCTGTTGTCTTTTTTTATTTTCTTTTTCCCGCAGCATCGGTGTGTTGTTCTGCACAGATGCAGATGTGACACTGGCCTTTTCTCTCTCTCAGACTTCCACCAAATCATCCTTGGTCTTTCCAAACGGTAACAGAACCCAGGAGAAATTTACTACATCAGAGAATGACTGAATGTTTTAGCTGAGCAGATGGCCAGACTTTGTCAGCATTTAGAACAAGAAAGCTTACAAAGAGCAGAAAATCCCAACAAGCAAGTCTGAACATTCCAATCAGGGATTATTTTGAAGTCTTGCAAAAGTTTCAGGAGACATATCAGAATCATTTATTCAGCTCAACAAGACCCACATTAGAACATTGTAATCACATTACTTTTGTTGCAGTAAGCTAAATGACCGCTCATATTGTCCCAGCCCCATCCATTAGTTGGCTGTCAACGTGTCTGCAACGCTTTTTATTCTCACATCACCGTACTTGCAGCTTCACAGGGAGTTCAGAAAAGGAGAAAAATGCACGAAAAAACGGCAGAATAAATCAGCACAAAACAGTTTTATCAAAAGCAGGTAATCAATAGTTCAAGCAGGAAACATTCAAAGCAATTAGTCAAGACTAAGAATTCCTGGTGTAGGAACAAAAATAGTAATATGCGTGAAACAAGAGACCACATGTTAAGTACATTCAAACTTACAAAAAAGAATGGAATATAAGAAAATTGACATGACTGCATATCTTTAAATTGGACATGTTTATTTATTTGTTTATTTTTATTTAAATGACTTTAGATTTGATTAGATTTTTAATTAGCCACATGTGTAAACAGTTGAAATACATGACATGACATGAGCACAATGAAACAAACCTGAAGCAACTATAGAACAAAAAACATTGAAAAGAACCATTGAAAGCTGATGTCTCACTATAAATCTGCATGTTTGCTCAAATGTTTAACAATAAATGTTCACCATAATTCCAGTACAAGCATTGGGTAAAATTTGTAATGAGCATTTCCTTTTAGTCCACAAATTCTCATGCTCATGCCTGGTCCCCACTGCACAACTCGAAACGCCCCTGCCGTCCCGTTTTGGCCGCTTGTCACGGTCCCACTGGCCACTGAAGACCGTCTGATGACGTGCACTAGGGGGTGGCAGAGGGAGGGGTCTCTAGCTCGTTTTCCGGGTTCAGTTGTTGTGTTAACTGCACCTCCGACGGTCTTTGATGAGATTAAAACGTTTTTTTTTTATGTTTGGGGTGATCTACACTGGAGAGAACAGCAGCCTGTCAGCAGCAACTGTAAAAATGTCACGTTTCTTACCGGAGTTTGGTTCCAATTCATGGAGGCTCGATCCGGTAAGTTTAAAAAGTCCAAAAAAAGTCCCGTTGTGGTTGTGTAATCAGATAGCAGAGGCTCTCCCGACTGTTTGCTGGACGCGTCGAGCCACCAGAGATCGAATTTTATGGCGTTGGCAGTTCGACGCCTAGGTTGATTTGGACGCGCGCGTGCGTGGAAAAGGAACTGCAGGCTGCCGCCGCGCCGCTTCGATCACTCGAATCGCGCCGCTTCCCGTTTCGCCGTGACTCCACGCGTCTCCTCATAGACTTTAAATGTAAACCGTCCGCTTCAGCCGCCCGACATCGGGGCAGTGGGTACCAGGCATCAGACTGAGTGGCTTTTTCTCAAAAGTGTATATGTAATGAAGTAGTCCTCACCGAGTGATTTTTTTAAAATCACAATGCTGAAGAAAATGTAAGCCAGGAATGCTTTGCAAGACTGAAACCAGGCAGAAATAGTCAAGTGAATATATTTTTTTATTAAATCTTTAATGCCTTCTTCTTCTTCTTCTTCTTCTTCTTCTTCTTCTTCTTCTTCTTCTTCTTCTTCTTCTTCTTCTTCTTCTTCTTCTTCTTCTTCTTCTTCTTCTTCTTTCGGCTTTTCCCTTTTCAGGGGTCGCCACAGCGAGTCATCCTCCTCCACCTCACTCTGTCCTCTGCATCCTCTGTCCTCACTCCAACTACCTTCATGTCCTCTCTAACTGCATCCATATATCTCCTCTTTGGCCTCCTCTGTCTTTTTCCTGGCAGCTGCATTTCTAACATCCTTCTACCAATATACCCACTGTCCCTCCTCTGGACATGTCCAAACCATCTCAGTCTGGCCTCCCTAACTTTATCTCCCAGTTGTTCAACATGTGCTGTACCTCTGATTATCTCATTCCTGATCTTATCCATCCTTGTCACTCCTAAGGAGAACCTCAGCATCTTCATTTCTGCTACTTCCAGTTCTTTCTCCTGTCTTTTTGTCAGTGACACTGTCTCCAGACCATACAACATAGCTGGTCTCACCACTGTCTTGTAAACTTTTCCTTTGACCTTTGCTGACACCTTTTTGTCACAAATCACTCCTGAAACTTTTCTCCATCCACTCCATCCTGCCTGGACTCTCTTTTTACCACATTTCCCATTTTCCTGGACAGTGGACCCCAAGTACTTGAAGTCCTGCACCTTTGTGACCTCTGCTCCTTGTAGCCTCACTGTTCCACCACCTCTCATTCACACACATGTACTCTGTCTTACTACGGCTGACTTTCATTCCTCTTCTTTCAAGTGAATACCTCCACCTCTCCAAGTTCTCTTCCACCTGTTCCCTGTTCTCACCACATATCACAATGTCATCTGCAAACATCATAGTCCATGGGGATTCCTGCCTGACCTCATCTGTTAGTCGGTCCATCACCAGAGCAAACAAGAAGGGGCTCAGAGCCGATCCTTGATGCAATCCCACCTCCACCTTGAAGCTATCTGTCACTCCTACAGCACATCTCACCACTGTCCTGCTGTCTTCATACATGTCCTGTACCAGTCTAACATACTTTTCTGCCACTCCAGATTTCCTCATGCAATACCACACCTCCTCTCTTGGCACCCTGTCATATGCTTTTTCTAAATCCACAAACACACAATGGAGTTCTTTCTGACCCTCTCTGTACTTCTCTATCAACATCCTCAAAGCAAAGATGGCATCTGTGGTGCTCTTTCTTGGCATGAAACCATACTGTGCTCACAGATAGTCACCTCTTGTCTTAGCCCAGTGTTTCTCAAATAGTGGGGCGCGCCCCCCTGGGGGGGGCGCAGTGCGATGCCTGGGGGGGCCCGGGCTCTTGTGACCCAGTTTTGAATTTTCTTATTGCGCCGCGGAACTAAAATTCCTAGGCGTGTTTCAGCACGGCGCTATTATCTGTAGCACGCGTAGCATTAGCTTCTCGCTGCGTTGTCTTGTTTGGGAAAGTTATGGCTTCCTTGTTTAAAAAGACGAGCGCAAGTCCAAAGCTGTTGTTTCAGGACGTTGTTTCACGCAGACTGGTGCGAACGTGCAGAGGAGCAGTGCGCTTCGCCACGAGATTAGATCTGCAGCTGCAACACGTTTTTTTTCAACACGTCTAACTAACGGACTTGAAACAACTTCATCCTCATGTGAACGTCTCTTCTAAAAGCAAGAAAAGCAGCTTGTTGCAACACCGATAACAGCAGCATTTAAACTTCCATGAGGTAAATCAGAACGGTCCAGATCACAGTCGCAGCTGTAGAAGTTTTAAAGCTCTGGGTTGATGTGCAGGCTTTAAAGTTCGTGAGCTCTGCCACAACATCCATCATGTCAACACTTCAGACTGTTTTGAAGCTCCACTCCAGAACCGAAAGTGAAAAAGTTCATCACTTTATGAAAAAAATAAAACTGATGTCAACAAGCCCTGGAGCTCTGATGATGATGATGACTGAGCGATTTAACTGCCTCATAACAAACGTTCAAGAAGAGGTATTGTTGTCTTATTAATATTATCATCTATATAACTTTTTTAATTTAAAGTTATAATCATATTAACTCTTTCTTTTTTACCTCTTTGTGTTCTTCAGGGAAATCCACCACATCACCTCCAGTAGAAGTGTGTGACTGAACTCTGAACTTTTCCAGAGACTCCCTGATGCCTGCTGCTCAATAATCCAGGTAGAAAAACCTAAAAAAGCTAAGTCTGGTCCTCTTCCAGGGACCTGTCCCACCTGGGGGAGCAGGTCCAAGAAGAAGTTGTGAGTAATGAGGACAAATTGCACTACTTTTACACAACTTTTTATATCTACACTACTGCTGATATATATATTCTTTTTACTAGCCTTATTGCATACTGTATGCCACTTTACCTCTGCACACCTGCTTCTGCAGGAGTTGGTGGCTGCAGAAGAGCTCATGCAATCATGTTGTTACGACTGGATCAGCCAAAACATATTCATGGGAAACCAGACACAGAAAAAGTTTTAACAAAATTTTATTTAACTAAAAATAAGCGCTTCCAAGCAGGCAGGGTCCTCCCTGGCTTCTCCCACCAGGCACGGAGCGACTTCTTCTGGATCAGCGTCCAAAGGAAAAGAAAATTAATAAAAAGTACAAATAATTGTTGGACTGGTGGGCGAGGCCAAAAACAATATAACGCCACCCAGGGTGGTCCAATCCTGTACAGGACCGTCGTACCCCCCCAGGCGACGATCTACCTTACCAAAGAAACCCCTAAACAAACAAAACACGAAAACTGGACTACCTGCACCCACACAGTCAAAAGTACAACAAAACATGAGATAGAGAAAAAAAACTCAACAGCCACCTCACTGTTGATCCCAGTTGTCCTCCTCCTAAACAACTGTAAAGACACTGCCCTCAGTGTCTTCAACCATAGACCTGAATAAACCTCATAGGCACAAACATAGGTACACACCTTCAAAGTCAGAAGCCAAAACTTCCATTAGCACTTAAGGTGCTTTTAGACCACACAGAACTCTATTTAAATAGTCAGGGTCACTTCAGAGCTCCAAACAGCTCAGCTACTCTCCCTTGAGCAGACTTACCAACAAACAGAGAGGGTGGAGGTTTCTCTGAGTCAGCATAACACACACACAGCTTTACAGCTGTCAAGCAACACTAGGCTATGTACCTTCAGTGTATCTTCAGCCCATTCATCAGCTGACATCTGGTGTCTTTCCACACCAGCTCTACTAGATTCACAAGCCAAATCTTGTGTCCAGCTTCTACCCTTGCTTCCAGCAAGTCCACACACTTGATCAACAAGCCCAATCCTGTTGCATCAAGTCTCCACCACCACTCAAAGCACTGTCTGTCTGATATAAAGGCAGGACCTGCAGGTGAACACCAGCTCTGCCTAATTAGCTTGATTCAGGTCAAGTTGAGTTTAAGGAGAAAAGAAATGTTCTTCCTAAACCAGCAGGCTGCAGCATTTAGCAGCAGGTTACAGTGAAGTAAAATAAACAGGATCTTAGACTGTTGTTTAAAAACATTTAAAAACCCTGGGGTACATAACACCCCTATGGCCAGATTTTTGAATGGGGAAAATGTGCAAGTGTCGTATAAGGACACAACACATTTCCCATACAAAAAAAAATTGACCTCAGGAACTTTAGAGGCGAGAGAGCGCATCGGCTACAACATTATCTTTACCCTTTATGTGTTGGATAGAGATGTTGAATGGTTGTAGTCTTAAGGACCAACTCATTAGTTTTCTATTCTTATTGCGCATCTTGTTTAAAAATATAAGAGGGTTGTGATCAGTAAAAATGACAACTGGATCACAAGATCCTCCAACATACACCTCAAAGTGTTCCAAGGCTAATATCAGGGCCAAGGCCTCCTTTTCTATCGTTGAATAATGTTTTTGGTAAGAATTCAACTTCTTTGAAAAATAGGAGATTGGGTGATCTATCCCATCAGAATCCTCCTGAAGAAGGACAGCTCCTACACCAGAGTCACACGCATCCACAGCTACTTTGAATGGGACATCAAAGCGAGGTGCAGATAACACTGGAGCAGTTGTTAACAGCAGCTTTGTTTGTTCAAACGCTGCTTGACACTGGTCACTCCATGTAAAACTCACTTTAGGACTAAGAAGGTCCGTTAGAGGAGCTGCTACAGAGGAAAAGTTTTTACAAAACCCTCTGTAGTACCCAATCATAGCTAAATATCTTCTCAGTTCTTTTCGTGTAGAGGGAATAGGAACTGATAGAATGGATTCTACCTTCGCCTCTACTGGACATACATGACCACCTCCAACTTTTTTTCCTAAATAAGTTACAGTGGCATGACCAAATTGACATTTGGACAGATTGATTGTTAGAGTCGCTTCTGTTAGACGAGCAAATACAATCTGTAAGTGTTTTAGGTGATCTTCCCAAGTGTCAGAGAAGATTACTACATCATCCAAATAGGCTTCACAAAAATCAAGTTCAGACAATACAACATTCATGAGCCTCTGAAAAGTGGCAGGAGCGTTGCGCATACCAAATGCCATTACAGTATATTGTAAAAATGCATCCGGGGTGACAAAGGCAGAGATTTCCTGACCACGTTCAGTTAGAGGTACTTGCCAGTACCCTTTTAATAGGTCAAGTGTAGTCACAAACTGTGCAGCTCCAACATGGTCTACACAGTCTTCCATCCTGGGCAACGGGTAACAGTCTGGTTTTGTTACTGCGTTAACCTTTCGGTAATCAGTACAGAATCTGTCACTTCTACCCTGTTTAGTGACTAACAGGCATGGTGAACTCCAGGCACTATGACTAGGTACTGCCAATCCATTATCCAGCATGTACTGAACTTGTTCCTTTAATTGTTGTCGTCTATTGGGATTTATTCTGTAAGGGTGCTGTTTTATTGGCTGAACTTCACCCACATCGATGTCATGTTGTATGACTTTTGTTTGAGAGGGTGTATCTGAAAACAGACAGTTATTTGAAGCGATTAACTGTTTTAAGTCTTCTCTTTTTTCATCATTAAGATGAGCAAACAACACATCTAAGTGAGCTAAATAGTGAGAGTTAGGTAGCTTCCCTTCCATTTTCACATGAGGGAAACAGTCTTCCTCATTTTCAGCACTTTCAGCACCAGATAGTTCCAGCTTGTTTTCAACAAACTCAGAACATTTAACAACACACACTGTATTCACATGGGTGTTATCCTTTGATTCAACATAGGGTTTGATCATGTTTACATGACACAGTCTGGAACCACGTTTCCTATCAGGAGTAGTGATTATATAATCACGATCAGATATTTTCTCTTTCACAATATATGGCCCGCAGTAACGAGCTTGTAAGCTTGAGCCTGGGACAGGAAGTAGTGTCAATACTTTGTCTCCAGGTTGAAATGCTCTCTCCACAGCTTTTTTATCAAACAGAGACTTCATCTTAGCTTGAGCTACTTTCATGTTGTTCTGGGCAATTTCACATGCTCTTTTTAGCTTAAAACGAAAATCACTGACATAGTCTATTAGATTTTTCTCAGTGTCATCACACAACCACTTCTCTTTTAAAAGCTTTAACGGACCGCGCACGTTGTGAGCGAACACTAGCTCAGCAGGACTAAAACCTAAAGACTCCTGAACAACTTCACGGATTGCAAACATTTGTAAATGTATTCCTTCGTCCCAATCTTTTTCAAATTCTAAACAGTAAGTGCGTAACATTGTTTTCATGGTTTGATGAAAACGTTCAAGAGCACCTTGGCTTTCAGGATGATAAGCCGTAGAACAAGAATGCTTAATGTGCAACTGGTCTAAAACTTGGGCAAATATCTTAGACATAAAATTACTGCCTCGGTCAGTTTGTACTACACGAGGGAGTCCAAATAGTGAGAAGAATCTTGTGAGAACCTTGACGACCACTGGAGTAGTAATCTTACGTACTGGAAATACTTCAGGGAACCTGGTAGAAGTACACATGATGGTTATTAAAAACTTATTCCCAGCTTTTGTTCTAGGTAGAGGTCCAACACAATCAACTATGACACGCTCGAAAGGTTCGGCTACAGCGGGGATTGGGAAAAGAGGGACAGGAGGTATTACTTGGTTTGGTTTTCCTGCTATTTGGCAAATGTGACAACAGTGACAATGCTGAATTACATTTTTTTTCAGTCCAGGCCAAAAGAAATGACGCAGTATGCGGTCATATGTTTTTCTGATCCCTAAATGACCAGCTAATGGATTGTCGTGGGCTAGACGCAATACTTCAGCACGATAGGGTGTAGGAAGTACTATTTGTATTACCTGATGCCATTCCTCATCAGGACGAACAGTTAACGGCGTCCATTTGCGCATTAACATGCCCTGCTTTAAAAAGTATCCTGTACTTATTAGCTTCGGATCATCAGGTAAATCTTTAGCAAACAAGGTTTTTAGGGTTTCATCCTTCTTCTGTAAGTCAACTAGCTGTTGTCTAGACAGCGACAATTTTGTTTCATCCATCTCTTCTACACATGTTTCTGATAACATGGGCACTGGATTCTCTTCAGTACTCATCATAAAACTGTTACATAAGTCAATGTCAACATCGGTCTCTTCGTTTTGTTGACGTTTGTAGGCTGCCCGTGTCACAGCACATGATGTGAAAACATCAGGAAAGGTGCGTGCTAATTCATCTGGTTGGGTACACAACACTGGGACAGGTGTTACTTCAGGAGTAACAAGCACGCGTCCTCCAGCCAAATCATTCCCCATGATCATTGAGATTCCTGTAATGGGAAAACTCGGTCTAAGCCCAACTACGACTTCTCCAGAACATAACTCAGAATGGACCACAACTCTAGCTAAAGGCACGTTAAAATCTTGCATACTAAAACCACGTATAGGTTGCTGTGTTTTAATAATCTCAAGTTCATCAGAAGGTAGTACATCTTCTAATATGAAGGACTGAGATGCAGCTGTATCACGCAGTATTTTGATCGGTACCTTATTACCAGAGTGAGAAACAGAAATGAACCCTTCCATTATAAAAGGCCGAAATCCGTTGTTTTCAGGAGAACCTATAGTGGGAGACAACTGTTTACTCAGGGTGTCAACAAGTGCTACTGGTTTTGGATCTTGTTTTAGTTTAGGGCAATGGGTACTAATGTGACCTTCTTGTCGGCAATAAAAACAAACTACATTATCCTTTGTAGATGCTCCACGTCCAAACGAAGCTCTACTTTCCCTACGTCCAGCAAACGCACCACTCTCCCTGTGAGCGACAGCAGATCCTCTCGACTTTCCGTTACCTCTGGGTCTGAAAAACCGAGGAGACTCAAAACCATCCGCTTTAACTTTATCAGGAGTAGGTGTTTTGTCAAATCTAGGACGTTCAAAACTGAGCTTATGGGTCAACATATACTCATCTACTAAAACTGCGGCTTTAGAAGCCTCCAACACTCTGTGTTCATTTAAATAAGTAGCTACCCGATCCGGTAAACATTTCTTAAAATCTTCGATTAATATAAGGTGTTTAAACTGTTCAAAACTAGTCACTGAACTAGCCGTACACCATCGATTAAGAAGAATTTCTTTATCTCTCATATAATCAGCATAAGTCTGACTCTCAAGTTTTCTTAGCTTTCGGAACTTTTGTCTGTACGCTTCCGGTACTAATTCATAAGCTCGTAAAATAGCTTCTTTCACTTTCTTGTAATCACTACTGTCATCTATTGAAAGAGATGCATAAGCGTCTTGAGCCTTTCCGGTTAATTTGCACTGTAATAATAAGGGCCATGCATAATCAGGCCACTTAAAAGTGTGCGCATTTTTTTCAAATAGGACAAAAAATTTGTCTACGTCACTCTCATTGAATGAAGGTACGAATGATAGATTGTTACTCACGTCAAAACTAGGTACAACAGGTGAAAACGGAGCTTGTCCTTGTTCCAGCTCCTTCAGGCGAATTTTAGCTTCTATCTCCATTTCCTTCTCTCTTAAAGCTGTCTGTTGCGCCAGCTCAGCAGCTCTCAATGTGGCTTCTGCAGCTTCTTTCTTAGCTTCCCTCTCGAGCTCTGCTGCTCTTATGACCGCCTCAGCATCAGCTGCGTTTTTTATCCTAACGGTTTCATTTTCCATCCGACGTAGTTCCAACTCTAATTCAAGTTCCTTTAAGCGAACCTCTTTATCCATAGCATAAGAGAACGGAGTCCTCACAGGACTTTCTGCTATCATTTCAGCAGTAAAAACTCCAAGGCGAGCTAATTCTGTGATCAGTTCACGTTCTATCGTCTCCCTTCTAGTGCGTTTATCTACAGGGATCTCGTAGTGTTCAGCTACACACAATAACTGCTCTTTTGTGCAGTTAGCCAGAGCCTCAACGGTAGGGTTTTCTACAAAACCGTCTAAACTGAACTCCATGGTTATATACACAAGACAGTAGACCGTTCACTTCACTAAATACAACAGTATTAAAATATCCGAGCCACAAGTGAACGCAACAAACAGACGCGCAGCTGTGAGCACTCAACCAAATCAGCAGCTTGCTGAGCTGATTCAACTCAACTATTAGATGAAACGTGATGGGGTTTCCAAGAGTAGATAGTCTGTAGGCTAACAGACACACCAGAGTACTACAAATGATTTTAGTCAGCCGGCCGCTGACAAAACAGATGTGCAGGACGTCTAACAAGCAAAGCACAGCAGATGCACCAAAACACCCAATTCACTACTACTAGTTCTGTAGGAGAGAACTACAAAACACTAGCTCATATTAGTCATCACGTGACGAGCCCCCAAATAAATATGTTACGACTGGATCAGCCAAAACATATTCATGGGACACCAGACACAGAAAAAGTTTTAACAAAATTTTATTTAACTAAAAATAAGCGCTTCCAAGCAGGCAGGGTCCTCCCTGGCTTCTCCCACCAGGCACGGAGCGACTTCTTCTGGATCAGCGTCCAAAGGAAAAGAAAATTAATAAAAAGTACAAATAATTGTTGGACTGGTGGGCGAGGCCAAAAACAATATAACGCCACCCAGGGTGGTCCAATCCTGTACAGGACCGTCGTACCCCCCCAGGCGACGATCTACCTTACCAAAGAAACCCCTAAACAAACAAAACACGAAAACTGGACTACCTGCACCCACACAGTCAAAAGTACAACAAAACATGAGATAGAGAAAAAAAACTCAACAGCCACCTCACTGTTGATCCCAGTTGTCCTCCTCCTAAACAACTGTAAAGACACTGCCCTCAGTGTCTTCAACCATAGACCTGAATAAACCTCATAGGCACAAACATAGGTACACACCTTCAAAGTCAGAAGCCAAAACTTCCATTAGCACTTAAGGTGCTTTTAGACCACACAGAACTCTATTTAAATAGTCAGGGTCACTTCAGAGCTCCAAACAGCTCAGCTACTCTCCCTTGAGCAGACTTACCAACAAACAGAGAGGGTGGAGGTTTCTCTGAGTCAGCATAACACACACACAGCTTTACAGCTGTCAAGCAACACTAGGCTATTTACCTTCAGTGTATCTTCAGCCCATTCATCAGCTGACATCTGGTGTCTTTCCACACCAGCTCTACTAGATTCACAAGCCAAATCTTGTGTCCAGCTTCTACCCTTGCTTCCAGCAAGTCCACACACTTGATCAACAAGCCCAATCCTGTTGCATCAAGTCTCCACCACCACTCAAAGCACTGTCTGTCTGATATAAAGGCAGGACCTGCAGGTGAACACCAGCTCTGCCTAATTAGCTTGATTCAGGTCAAGTTGAGTTTAAGGAGAAAAGAAATGTTCTTCCTAAACCAGCAGGCTGCAGCATTTAGCAGCAGGTTACAGTGAAGTAAAATAAACAGGATCTTAGACTGTTGTTTAAAAACATTTAAAAAAAACCCTGGGGTACATAACACATGTGAATCAGCTGTTCTGGAATAGGCACATCTAAAACATTCAGAGAAGGGAGGCCTGAGGACTTGAATTGAGAATCACAATTTTATATACAAATTATACTACAGTGGACGTATAATAAACCGTTTTCTTTTTAACCTTCTTTTGGTATGTGCGAGGTTATTACAGCCACCGTATTTATAGTTGCAGCGGAGAGTAGGGGGGCGCGGACCGGATTCTTCTTCCTGGGGGGGGGCTTAACAGAAAATAATTGAGAAGCACTGTATTATATAAATGTACCTGCTCTTCAGTTCTGCCAATTTATGTGTGACCATCCCCCAGGAATGTGTTCCTGTGTATTTGGCTCAAAGAGCTGCTTGAAGCTGCAAGTCTGCCTTCCTGCACTTCTTGTCCGGTAAGATTACTATGTGCACACGTGTACTAAGCATGATTGTATAAACATATGTGATTACATGATGATACACAGTATGAATATGTAATGAAATAATGTAACTGTAAGGTATTTAAACACTTACTGGACCACCATTATTGTAGATGCGCAGGTCTGAGCAGAGTTTATCTGCACAAACTGCCACCAATGCGCGAGTTCTTCCTTTTTCCGATATTAAATTGCTTTTACTGTAATTAGGAAAAATGTAATTTCACATAGACTTCAACTTATGTTGGTCTACCAGAAAAATAGACCTTTTATTGAAACTATCACAAAAATTACATTAAACATTTGTATCGATATTAGCTCTGATTTAATAACTACGTTGACAAGAATTCAAATTAAAACAAACAGACAGTTAGGATTTAACTGTTGGCACATTACTTGACAGATTAAAGCTTATGAAAAATAAGAAATAGGAGGAAGAAGATGAAAGCTAAGTTAGCTGAAGTTGATTATTTTGAAATAACCAGGGTGGCATGCCTTTCCCACCACAGGTCCAGCTGTACTTCCGACACGTGCAACATACAAACAAGCCTCTTTACCTGGTGACGAGATGTCTAGGAGGTGAGGGCTGAGAAGTTCATGGACGCTAACGGACTGTGTTGTCCAGTGAACGTCCAGATGACCGTGCGTGTATATCTGGATCAGACGAGAGGGAGCACGCTTTCACCGGCAGGAACAGGCCCCAATCACACTGACGGATTTTCAAAATAAACTTCAGAAAACAAATTCTTTCAGAAATGAGTGAAAGGATCACAGTAAGACTTTACTATGATTCCAGCTGAGACGTGGGTCGAGTTGACATATGACCGGAACGTCTCCAGCTTTCCCAGAGGAGAGAAACCAGTTGTCAGTTAGTTCTCTCCAAAAAAACCACTAAAGAAAAAATGCAGGAAGTGCCCTTTAAGAAGGGGGTGTGACTTAGTCACATACTTCCTGCTGATTGGCTGTCCATCACTAGAGAAGGAGTGACTTTGAAGGTCAGTTCGTCTGAGTGACAGGTAGGGTAGACATAAACAGAGAAACCTGCGTCAGCAGATGCAGGTGCATGTGAACAAGCCATGTAATTTGTTTTGAGAACAGATTCATTGTTTTTAGAAAGGACGGGAGACCGAAAGCAAGCTATGTCTAGCACTTTTCCTTCGAAACAAAAACAGTTCAAACAAATACGAAGGATTGTTCATTCAACTTTAGACACTTATTCTGCATAGAGCAGACAGTTTAAAGCAAGATCATTCTGAGATGTTCTCTTAACTTTGGCATATTTAAAATATACCAGCTTAGTAAAATCATCATTAAATGACAAAAATATACTGTTGATCAATTCTGAATTAACACACATTAAAGAGAAAGTTCAATCTGATTAATTAGTGTCCATTCATTCATAATAATTGTAAAAATAAAAGTGTCCATTTGTCTCCTTGAGAGTTTCAAGAAGGTGTAACACTGAGAGTTTCAAAGAGATGTGGAGAGGTGTACTTAAAGGTCAAGCCTAAAATATCAGAGATTAGGTGTATCACTACAAATAAGAACACGTGTAATATAGGTTTAATCATAATAACGTATATAACTGTGTAATATCCTTCACATCCCTCTCTTGACCTATCAAAATAGGTCAAAACCACCTGCCCAACTTCAGTAGGATCCCCTGAAGAGGACACCCATCCCAACATCACAACAAACAAAATCACCAAAACCAAAAATCAACTAAATCTAACTCAACCCCTATCTGACTCCAAAACTAACCAACTACACTCCAACAATAGCAATCACACACTACAAATCATAAAAATCTAATCTACCAAATCATCAAAGAATAAACGCAATCACCCCCTGATTTCCCCCCTTGGAGTGCTCTGCCTGACCCCTCCTCAAGTCCACAGGTATCTGGACTCGGCCAAATACATGTGATCCCTCTCATCTGGCAGTGAACTGCATCTGGCCTCTATCTGACCCCAAAATCAACCCTCCAGATTAACACCCAAACACGCTCATCACATCCCAAACTAACCCCGAACTGACCCCATTATTAATCATCAAAACAAAATCCAAAACCACGAAACACACCCAAAAACAACAAAATCATCTGAGAATTAATGTCATTAGGACAAATGCACACCTCTCCATTCCATCTCCAAACACCACCCAGCCACTACAGGTATCTGCTCTCTGCCAAATACAGGGGAGTTTGTGCAGCAGGCGATGGCCTGCACCCCGCCTGCACCAGGGGAAACACCGTCCCAACATCATCCGCCTCCCTAGGAGCAATCATTTTTAAGATCCTCACCCGTGCACAAGGTGTCACACACCCCATAAATAGGCAGAACAGCACAAAAAAACCCAGCGGCAAGGCCAAGAGCTTGACCATCACCTGAGGCCATGACCCCCTCGTGAACCAAGACAGTGCATGCCACAGCCCTGTATGCACCACCTCCGTCTGATGCTTCTGAAGCCCTCTCAGATGGCGCAGGGCCGCTGTCACCCTGACCTGTGGATCTGAAACAGACACATCAGGTATATAGGTACAGCAGGTGTTCTTACCAACCATCTCACACACTCCATTCCCAGACGCCGTGAGCAAATCCAACAACAAATTGTGATGTAAAGACACAATACGCAGGGGCCACAGCTCTGCAGAGGTGGTCCCTAACGTCTGTACCGATTCATAAATGAACATCCCAAAGTGGTAATCTAAAGCTTCCACGCGCAACAGGTGATCTCCGACATTTGATCCCGGGAAGAAGCCACGCTTCCATTCCACTGGGACCTCTGAACCCCAAGAAGACTCGAGCTGACTGACGTCAGAAGTCTTTGACCGTCCTACATAATGAGAACCGTTACTCAAAGACACCAGGTACGACTCGTCTGTAACCGCAACAGGTGCACAACACCCAGTCCAGTTTGCTGGCAAGGTCAGAAGTACCTGATGTCCACACAGCCAGGCCAAGGCCAACCAGATACATACTATTGCTGCCAGGCACACCCATGAACTCCCTTCCTGGATGGTACACCGCTCGGCACCTCTCCACAGGGAGTGACCCCACTACCACCTGATACGAGTCCTGCTGATGGATGCAGTGCACACAGACAGGAAACTGTCCACTGGACAGCCAATCTACAAATTGAGCTAACACCATCGGCTGTGATAATGTACTCAACTTGCACCACTTAGGCTGACATTGCAGGTGCTCCCTGAAGAATCCTCTGGAGCTAATCTGCAGAACACAAAATGACAGCATCCGGTCAAGAGGTTTAATACGCAATGGCAACTGTGATTCGGCAACAGGAAGTGGGGTACAGATATAAGACCCTGCCTTGTGGCGCCCTCTGGCCAAGAACTGAGCATAGCTGTACCAAGAGTTCCTCCGAAAAATTTCAGACAAATTCAACGACAGATGATCAGCATCCTGTACCTGGGTCCACGCCCCCTGCATGGGGACATCTCTCCTGTCCCTCTGATGAGGTATGGGATGACAGCTCGGACGACCTGGTATCACACAGAAATACTCCAACAACAGAATGATGGAAACGATAATCAATGACCCCACACCTCCTGCCACAATTAGCCTCTTTTGCCCCTCAGCCATGCTTGACCTAGTTCGAAATCCTCTACAGTGTCAAACTTTGAACCCTGAAATGTGATGAAACACAACAGAAACACAAATTCCCTCTTCTCAGTTAAATCTGCAGAACCTGAAAAGGTGAATACATATGATAAAAGCAGTGTTGAAAGTCCAAACACCAAACGCATGCACAGTTAACAAAATCTTCTTTTTGCTCCTTTTTTTTTTTATTACACAGGAATCGCTGGAACCGCACTTGTAAGGGAGTACAGTCTTATAATGCACGGATCACTCTCCAACTGAATTTTAAACCAGAAATAAGGAATAGGTCAAAAATCCTTAATACTTTATGTATTTAACACTGAAATTGAAAAATGTACCTCCAAACCCTTGAAAATTAGACCTGGCTATAAATGAAAGTACGTGTTGTTTTGTTGACCTCTAATTTTAGGAAAGAAGTCAGATTAATTGATAAAAATTAAAAGTTAAATTTTAGCAGTGAATAGTTGACAACTAAATCAACTCTAAGATAAGAAATAGTAACAAAATGTAACACTAATTTAACACTAAAGGTGAAATCTAACATCTAATCTTAAATGTGTGATCTTTAAAATGTGAGATTTAAAATGTAAAGCATACAATATTAGTGAATGACCTAAACACGTGATGATTTTAAAATGAAAAAATAGAACCACCTGTAAAATTTAAAACACTGTTTCAGTCTTTCTGATTTAATATAACACCCTGCTTTCGGTTCTCCTCAGATCTTTGTTGAAAGCTGCATTCTTCAGAGGCCACGAGGGCGTTGATCCGCCACCACCCTTTTTTCTTGGGCTGCAGATTGCTGAAGATTAAGCCAGTTGGGCTGTGTTCAATGCCCCGCTCCCCTGGCGAGCAAAAACTGCCCCTTACCCAAGAGAATGGCTGGCCCCCTCTTTTCTGCTCCTCTTGATGTGCCCTGCCTTTTTAAGCTGCAATCATGCAACTGGCTCTTCCCTCTCAAGGCAATAAGGCAGACAGGCCGGGGACCAGGGGGAACTATTTCCCTATCGTTCTGGTCCGCTCTTAAAAGCGAGAACAAAGATGCTTATCAGGATGACTTCCCACAGCGAGAACAATGGTATTTAAGGATGTGCTTCCCCACTCGAACCAGACCACCACCTCACGACCAGATGACTCCACGGATGGAGTGAAACGATGAAGCGACAGAAGCCCACACCTTCCTCGAACACGTTCTCAAGGATGAAGATGCAGGACGGCCCCCCGCTCGTGTGGACCACTCGTTCCAGTTGGAAAGCCGGAGCTCTCAGCTGTGCCACTCCTTCAGAGCTGCCTCAACCTGATGTGATGACCTTTGAGACCCCTTTTCCAGATCACTCTGACTGCGCCTCTCCCTCTCTGGCGCCCTGCTTATGATGTGCACTTCAACAGCTTAGATTCGCGCGCCCACTCTGGCTCAGGTCCCCCTCTCTCAGAGACCATGAGAAGCACCCAGGGTGTCAGTGGGCCTTCCGGCCTCGTTCAGGCCTTGCACTCTCAGGTGTGACGGATCCAAAGATCTGTAGATGGAAGCTGGACAAACAACTATTAGTATCTCAAAGTACATTGTATGCGACATTTTAACAATCCTGAACCCCTATTCACAGACGCCCCCAGCCCTAATGGCCATTTGATAAACCCCCAAGTTAATTAATTTTAGTCTGTGCACAGATTTTAGCCAATTTTGTTTCAAAAGTGTACTAACATGTTTGAGGCCTAAATTATTTCCAACATTCACTAGATCAACTTTCTTGAAATGTGTACCATTATCTGATCTGATTTTTACATGAAAACCATGACATGGAATGTAACAATTGATTAAAAATTTTAGGACCGGTTTGTCGTCTTCTCTTTTTTTTTTTTTTGTTATGCCTCTGGTCAGCCGGTGAGTGCGACAACGCCAACCAGTAAATTTCTGAAATCTTTTACCGGTTCGAGCATGTCTGTGCACCAATTATTATCTCATGACCTGGTGTCCTCACGGTCGGAAATTTTCCTTGTTCACGCGACCTCCTCGTCTGTTGAGCCTCACGCAATGAACGCACGGCACATTCGTGCACAAATGTTCTGATCAGAGAATCTAAATGTGTATGTGCCACCAGCTGAAGACATTTCTCTTCATCTGGTGTACCCCACACGCGCGAGTCCTGCTGCTCCTCAAAATCCTCTTCTCTTCCATCTTCTGGATGAATTCACAATCCATCCTACCCTACTTCAGCTTCATGGTCCTGTTCTCAGTGTCTCTCTTCAGGAGCCGCCATTTTCTTCTGGTGTTACGACCACATTTTAGTTCCACTTGATGTATCCACGTGCGCCTCCTGTATTTTTTCATCCTGCAACTTTGTTCTCGCCTTGTCATCAACTTGTGCTCTCCTCATCTCTGAAAGCTTGTTCCTATCCTATCTGCACTGATTAACAATCCAATTTATGCGGCTTAGCTATGATTCTGAATTTCAACTCATCCGTTGTACCCCACCAGACTCCTAGAAACGCATTACCTCGAGGAGAACTGCCATTATTTATCTCACTTTTAAAGCCTAATACGAATAATTGTGGTGACACCAATTTTCCTGTGAAAATATTCATAAATCTCATTCTGGTTTAGGCCTCAGGATGAGAGCCTTATTATTTTGTTTCAGAGCCTTCTGGAACGGGGAGAAGTAGACAAACAGAGCTCACAAATCAGTATTAACCTAATAATTATGTGACATGCGGGGGCATGTCCTATGTGTTATCATTAAACAATGCACTTTACGTTTGGATCCTGAGACTGAGGCCCCAGTGCAACTCAACTGATTCAAATGGTAGGCTGACGCCCTCATGGATTGCTGGAATGGGTGACTCCTGACAGCTGTTCCACGTGCTCTGGTCGTGTGAGCTTGTCCATTGTTCAGCTTATGTCAGCTTCAGCGAACCGCCACCTAGTTCTGGTAGCTGTTTCCTGCAGGGTGCCCCAAGCCCTGACTTCACTTGATTTCACGTTGTGTTTGCTGACGTTGACATCTGTTTGTGTCTTGGACAGTTCTTTTGTTCAGGTCTCTGTCTTGAAAATGTGGCTGAGGAAGTTCATGGACATTCTGATGTTTGAATGACAGTTCGTTGGTTTTCTCCCTTTAACTGTCTTTGTGTTGTTTCCATTCTTGAGTGAGAGGTCTCTCACACTGACTGGCAGCTGTCGCTCTCAGAGTCACAATGAACCATGTAGACGTCAACTTTATGCATTCAAATTCAATTGAACCACAACCGCTACCCCAATCTCCTGACACCAAACGCAGGCGTTATATATGGGTGACTCCTAGCTCATGGAAAATTACAATTATGTGTTCTGTAAGAAAGAGGTCTGTCTGTCTCATGCTCCCCCTCCACGCACTGTGTGCTGTTAGGCTGTAGAATGAAAAATAAAATAGTCTATATAATAACGCCAATATCTCACTAGACCAAAATTCAAAAGTTATATCTTTCGGCATTTGTCTCCCAGAAAACACATCTCGTTGGATCTGGTCTGTACAACGGTTAAAAAAAATCCTACATCTAATTTAAAGTCAATTTAACCTAAATCCAAAATAGTCCCACCTCTTTCTCAGCAACGTCGTCTAATTGATGAATTGGCAATCTCTTAAAATTTCCAAACTAAGCTTTTTCTCTGTGGCCCCCTCTCTTTTGGGGCCTGATCCTATATTCTCCGTCTCCTGTCTTCTGTCTCTACATCCTGATTCCTGTCTTCGTCTCAACTTCCTGTTTGCTCTCTCCTGCGTCAACTTCCTCTTCACTTTCTTCTGCGTCAACTTCCTCTTCACCTTCCTGATCACCCCATCTCCCTCTGTCTTCACCTTCCTCCACATCTCTCCCAATATGAATCTTTTCATATTATTCCACATTTCTGGCCGCTTCTCTGTCACCTCCAAGTCCTCTCTGACACCTCACTTCCATCCTTTCATCTCAACATCCTCACATGTCCTGTCTGCACTCTGTTTCCTTTCTTCTCTTTCTCAAATTTCTGTTTACTCTGTCTTCTGACACAACTTCTCATCACCCTTCTCAACATTTCTCAACTCCATCTCAACTCCTGCAACTTGCTTCAACCTCCTGTAGGTGACGCCGTTCGACTGCACTATTCCCCCCACCTACTGCTCTAAATTTTTCTTTTAAATTGAACTGTTCTCTGTGATTCCTAATTCCTGTACACTTTACGAAATTAAAAACAATTCTTCATGAATTTCAATCTGTTTTAGCTGTTCATCATATTTCTTAATTAACTGTTGATAGTCCGCAAATGTCGTACAATGAGCCAGTTCTGTTCCAACGTCATCGAGCTGTTGTTTGTGTTGTTTAAGTCTGATTAGGACTAAATGAGCTAAATTTTCTGATGATCCCTCTGCTTCCTCAACAATTTTTGATGCTAGTCTCTTCAAATTGTTACACCTCTCTGTGTTTACGGTTTGTAAAAATCTGATTTCCGCTTGGATTCTAAGCAATAGTTCACGAATGTTTCCTTGTCCCTACATTTGTTTACCTTGCATGTGTGCCATAATTACCTTCACGCAACCTCATTCACCCAAAATGTTTATTCCCAGTCGTTTCTCCCATGCACTGAGTTCTCTTGTAAAACACAGTAAAAAAGTCTGAAAAAATCTGAGGTGCAAACCTCTGTGTTCAGGCTTTTTCCTCTGTTAAACAACAGCTCCCTCTGGCTGACAAAATTATGGCAGCACCACACACACTCACATGAAGACTACATTAAACACACACATCTGAGTCCACACCAACATTTAACAAACAATTAAAAACTCCTAAATTGAATCTAAATGAGATCTCTTTGCCCTAAAACGATGATTTACATTAAAAAACTTAAAGAAATGCGACGCGAAGTATTTTAAAACGAATTAAACACAAGACCCAATCATGCACCCTCTCTTGGGTGCTTTTCTCTTTTTTTTTCCTTCAGACCTCTGCGGTCACATCCCCCAGTGTGTTTCCACTACGTTAGTTTGCAAGTCTACCGTAGGGCACTCTGGGAGATGTAGTTTTCACCTCACGCGTGACTTCCGGCGAACCCTCGACGCCGAGCATCGGATATGTAGCGACCTCCAAAACAAGCTGCAGCGGTCCAACTACTCACGAACGCCCGCACCAGACCCCACAAAGGAGCCCTAAACGAACGCGCGCGAAACAAGTTGGAAGGCCTAACCAGCTACTCAAAGGATCGAACGCACCGGAAACGTTTTTCTAAACAAGACAGCGAAACAAGTCTCTGTGACTTCCGCTACCCACGCGGCGAACGGGTCCGCCCCTCGTGAAACAAGCGGTCACAAACGGCTACTCACGGCCTGAACAGAAAACGCTTACCCCCCAAAAGTAAGTAATCAGAACCTCAACGTTCGATTGCCTCGTGATTAATTTAATCAGACGTGCGCGCTCCTCCCACACGCGCTCCTCGGCCGCACTCGGGCGGGGAGGGGGCCGTGGCCCATTGGTCCCGACCGAACCGACCCTTGTCTGCTTAAGCTGAAACCAGCGTCTGTGAACAACTTCTAACCAACCAAATTATTTATTTTATCTTAACAAGAGTCCTTTATCGCGAGAGACTCTCGTGTACCTACAGTGTAGTAAATTTGGATATTAGGCCAAATTGTTGTTTTGAATAATTCATGGTTCAACTTACCTTTCTGTTGTTTTTGGGCCCACTGCACTCAGTCCACGAAGTTCTGCTCGCCTACCTCAGCAGCAACCTGGCTCATCACGTCGGCTGGTCACCAGAACTGAAGGAATCAGTTTGGGTGTTCAAATGAGCCAGGCGTCTCTTGAGGAAAATAGAATTTATTGAAAAGATACAGGTTAACAGATTAAGCAGACATTATGGCATTAATCAGATCTGTGTGCACACGGACCAGAGATTCAGGAAGAGCAGACCTTTTGCGCTCGAAGTCGTCTCCAGAATGCCCCGTCACTCTTCTTGGTATGTGATATCATAAAATGTTTTGGGCTTCTCCTGTTGTCTCATTGGCCAGCCTCCTGATAGTTGCCTGAGCAACAGAGATTTATCCAAGGTCTCTGCTAGTGACCTGCATTAGATTTGTGTGTGTGCCTCTTTGTTTAAGTCTAAGAAGAGTCTAAGAAGAGTTTAGATTCAAACGAGTTTTACATTTATATGTATCCTGTGAACATTATGTGTCATGTACTAAGTGTATTTCTTATGTGTGCTATTATATAAATGTACCTGCTCTTCAGTTCTGCCAATTTATGTGTGACCATCCCCCAGGAATGTGTTCCTGTGTGTTTGGCTCAAAGAGCTGCTTGAAGTTGCAAGTCTGCCTTCCTGCACTTCTTGTCCGGTAAGATTACTATGTGCACACGTGTACTAAGCATGATTGTATAAACATATGTGATTACATGATGATACACAGTATGAATAAGAACACGTGTAATATAGGTTTAATCATAATAACGTATATAACTGTGTAATATCCTTCACTAAATGTAGAGAAAGGGCCAAACATTCAGTGTGGTGGCCGGGTCTCAGCAGCGAGCTGATTAAGCTGTTGGAGACCTGCGACACATGCTGTCGGGAGAGAACAAAACACAAAGAGCCACTACTGCCCACTGAATTCCCACAAAGACCATGGGCCATGGTGGGAGCTGATCTTTTCCAGTTTAAGGAAAAACAATATTTGATTGTTGTGGATTATTTCTCCAGATTTTTTGAAGTTGCAAAACTTACCTCCACAACATCTGAAGGAGTGATCGAACACTGTAAGTCCATCTTTGCACGGCATGGCATACCAGAATGTCTCCGATCTGATAACGGGCCACAGTTTGCTTCAGATTCCTTCAGAAGATTTGCACAAGAATGGGGTTTCAGCCATGAAACCTCCAGCCCAAATTTTCCTCAGAGCAACGGCGAGGCTGAGAGAGCTGTCAGAACCATCAAGACTCTCCTTAAAAAGTCGAAGGATCCGTATCTCGCTCTCATGGCCTACCGTTCCGCTCCATTGGCAAATGGATTCAGTCCGACTGAGCTTCTCATGGGAAGGAGGATAAGGACAACTGTTCCTGTTACTCAGTCGCAACTAACACCAAAGAATGTTGATATGGAAAAACTGAGGACTGCAGAGGACAATTATAGACAGAAACAAAGACAAAACTACAACCGGAGGCACCGGGCTCACAACATGTCAACTCTACATCCAGGTGAGGAGGTGTGGGTGACAGATCTGCAAACAAGAGGAAGAGTAGTGTCTGGAGCAGGTCCACCTCGATCCTACATTGTCGAGACACCCAGAGGCTTGCTGAGAAGGAATAACTACCACCTTTCACACACTCCTAGAGCAACTGAAACTTCTGCTGTTCCACATGAGACAGTACATGAAGAAAACATTGACAATTACACACACACACCTGATCCAGATGAAGACCAGCAGGAGGCTAGCCATCAGACTCCACCACCTGAGAGTCGAGTTTCACTGAGAAATAGGAGACCTCCAGCTTATCTGGATGATTATATTTGTTCATAGGAACTGAGTGAGTTTCCTGCATGGGGCAGAATAATCCCCACACTCAGTTAGAGGATTTGGGTAGTCCACCCCTCCCTCTTAGTTAAAGTTAAATGTTACAGAGATTACTGTTCTGAGATTTATATACATCTGGGTTCTTAGGCTGAACTGTGACTGTAAAGAGATTTGAGTTTGTGCATTGTTGGTGTATTAGTATTAGTGCAATTATGTTTGTAGACCCTCACAACAAATCCTATTCAGAAAGGGGGATGTAGTATCAGGCTGTTGGTAGGAACCTTTGTGTTGTATTGTGTTGCGGGTCGGACGGTAATAAAGGTTACCTGTTAAGACGGAGTCGTGTCACGCATGCTTCTGTGTAGCCTCAAGGGTTTATTAAATATACACATATCGGAGAACAGAACACCTGCACTGGCTGCCCGTACATTCCAGGATTCATTTTAAAATTCTTTTATTTGCTTTTAAAGCACTAAATGGTCTTGCCCCACCCTATCTGTCGGAGTTGCTGCAGCCATACACACCCTCTCGATCCCTCAGGTCATGTGATCAGCTGCTCCTGAGTGTCCCAATGACAAAACGCAACCTCAGAGGAGACCGTGCTTTTGCTGTGGCAGCTCCTAAACTGTTGAACAACCTTCCCTTGAACATCACTCTTCCCTGTCTGTTTTTAAATCTCTTCTAAAAACCCATCTCTTCTCCCTGGCCTTTGACACCATCTGAGATGTTGACTTTTAATCATTTTAATTGCTTGTATTATCTAATTGTATGATTGCTCAACTTTTATTATGTGACTCTTAATCATTTTAATCATTTTTATTACCTGACTGGATGATTGTTTTGTTGTGTGTACAGCACTTTGGTCCTGTGGGTGTTTAAAGTGCTCTATAAATAAAGCTGGTATGGTATGGTATGGTATACATTTTTTTTTTTTGTTTTTTTTTTTTCTTCTTTCGGCTTTTTCCCTGCGTTAGGGGTCACCACAGCGATCTAGTCGCATGAAGATTTGGCAGTTGTTTTTACGCCGGATGCCCTTCCTGACACAACCACAGACCACCGAGCAACCACAGCCCTCTGTGTGGAGCAGAGAGCTGATATCTAGGGTTCCCGGGGGAGCAGATGGTGTGGGTTAAGGGCCTTGCTCAAGGGCCCAGAGTGGGGCAGATGAGGGTGGAGACAAGTGTATGGACAAGTGTGACCGCTTCACTTATCCCACCCACATCTTTGATGTTGTCGGTACCGGGGCTTGAACCGGCGACCTTCCGATCACAAGCGCACCTTCTTAACCTCTGCGCCACCATCATATCCATGATAGGCTGAATAAATATATTCAAACTGACAATTTTGCCCAAGTTTTTTTTTACCTTTTCCAAACACTTCCATTGCCTCTGTCAGATTCATTTTAAATTATATTTTACATTTTTGGGCTCTAGTGGCCTTTATTGTAGAGGGAGAGGGCGAAACGGGTAGAGAGGGGAGAGACACTGCAGAAAGAAGCTCGTCGGGTCTGGGACGTGAACCCGCGACGCCTGCAGAGAGGCCCAGCCTCAGAACATGTGCCGCGCGCTTTATCCCCCACACCATAGCGGCGGCACCTGTCAGATTCATTTTATGGCAATTTGAACAAACTATTCAACCAATTTATTTGGCGTACTCGAAAAGCAAGACTCCATTTAAAGTTACTCTAATTACCAGTGGCGGCTCGTGACATTTTCACCAGGGGGGGCTATACAGGGAACCCTCGAGTTACGTCAGGGATCCGGACCTACGAGTGTGACTTAGGTCGATTCTGCCGTATCTCGCGGACCAAAAACACGTGCCTGTCGTAGGTCCGCATTTCTGACGTAGGTCGCGGCTATACCGTTAACGGAGCGACGCACACACATTTAACGGCATGAGACTGAACAAGCGGACATCCTGTGCCATAAACATGCACAGAACTTTATTTACAAACACTTACATAACACATTATACCACACATTCATCCATAAACACACAAAACCAGTACAGCATGTACTGTACAGGTACAGTACTGTAATGTTTTTTCCAGCACAGACAAAGCATACAAAATACTGTACAGTACAAATCTCTTCCTGAACAGTTCTCAGCCATAATCTGCAAATGAGTTCAACCATGAAACATGAACACTTCTCTTTGAGCAGGAGCTGTTAACATCAAAATCCAGCAAATCAGCAGGAACTCCCATCCATTCATCCATCCATCCATCCATCCAGCAGCAGCAGCACCAGCTTATTGACATGAATCAGCACCAAATCAGCCGAAAATCACATCCATGCAACCATCATGTTTTTGAAACCAGTGCAGTCCATGTGGTGTTTGTGTTTGTGTGCAGTCCATGTGGTGTTTGTGTTTGTGTGCAGTCCATGTGCATGAAAAAGTCCATGAACTTAGGGGTGGGCGATATATCGAATATACTCGATGTATCGCAATATTTTAAATGTACGATGGTTAAAAGGGCTGTAAAGGATTATGAGGAGGTCAATATTAATACTGACCTCTTTACCTTAATTAATTTACTTATTCAGATTGAATAGTAATTTCACGGATTCTTTTCTTTTTCAGTTTACCCAATATTTCTGTGATCTTTATGATGGATAAATAAACAGAGCTATAGAGTGACAATGGACACGTTAACTTAGCTTGATATGTCAAAGAGACACTATCATTTATTTAAAATGAATCAACTAAATTAACACCATTACACTTGATTGACATGATTTCACTTTCTTTCAATTCAAATACGTCAGCACACTTAAATTTAACACAACAGACATAAATACTAGATGTTAAACATATTTAGTCTGAGGGCTCTTTAAACTTAATTAGTTTCCAGCTTAGATTGAGAGGGGAAAGAATAGGAGGAAAGATTTAAGAAGAATTGGGAGGTTAAGAGAGGAAGTTTATCTTGCATTTATGAAACCAGATGACACTCTTCCGTACGCGTCCAGCTAAGATATCATCACACCTCCAGTAAGCAAACAGCTGCTCCTTTACCTTAAGACGTCCGCCTTGGTTCTGGCAAAGAGCTGTGGTCAGCTTTGGACTGACGAGTCGTCGGTCCCGCAAGTCCAAGCTGGACTCCAGACGTGTTTACCTTGTCGGTGTCGGTGATACTCGCTTTCGTCGGCAGAAGCCGTGGCAATCGTGGTTTTTTGGCTCAAGATAATTTATTCCAGGAAGGAATAACAAAGTTTGAGCTTACGCTCATTCGAAGTGGACTCATAACAGCAAGTTATCAGTCCCAGCTGGATGACGAAGGTCGTTAGCTCTTGACCAAGCGTATCCCGCTCTTTGGGAAGGTTCACATCTCTTTCGAAGCTCCCAGCAAACTCTGAAGCGTTTCCGCAAAGTCAGAACTTAAAAGAGAATTAGAGAGGAGAGAAACTTGTCGTTATCATGACCCAAGGTTACAGCCCGAGCAGAGGGAGATTTGTTTAGGAAAAGACAGAGCAGCTGGAGCCCTTTTCTTGAGAAACAACGGATTACTGTCTTCTGACTTTCTAAACAAAACCGTCTGGTCTATGTGACCCGAGATTTCAACTTTAACACAGCAGTGAACACAGTTTAACTCTTACAGAATAACACAGCTTAAAAGCACACATCATGAAAATGACAAAAGTTATTCTTTTGATCACATTAGAATAAAATCAAAGATAGAAATAGTCTCTTTTGGTGACTATATTTATCAGATTACAGCTAAATGAATGATCTTGTAGTAAATGTCTTGCTTTACTGAGAGGTCAGTAAAGGTCATCTCTGGAACAGTTCAAAAGCCTTAGTTTGACCCTGGGTAGGTCCACTACATCTCCCCCCTTTTGGAAGCCATCGCCAGTCCTTGGGGATGGGGTCCAACACGAAAGGAAACCTTGAACTGTTTTTGATCTTGAAGTAATCCAGCAAGTGGAAAAGAAAAATCAAAAATTATAATCCCATAAAGTTTTTGGAAATTCCATACTGTTCGGAGGTAATCCCATTGCGAAAAGCTTTTAATCCCTTGGAAAACTGAGTCTGTTAACTCTTGGAAAACAAAGTCTGTGATCCTTTGGAAAACAAAGTCTTATAATCCACAGCGGTAATTCCACAGCAGTAATTCCACAACGATTAGTTTTGTTGATTGATCAGCAACAATTGTTTTCATAATCAGCATGTAGAGGGGATCCCTCGATTGACGCAGAGGAGGCGACCCTTGGATGAAGGTTGAAGACCAAGCGTTGGAGCTGCAGGTCCCACATCGAAGGTTGTTGGCTGGTTGGTTTCCAGTCAGTGCCACTCTGGTTCTATGTGTCATGCAATTATGTGGTTTTTTAAGGTGGGCTTATGATTGGGATTTTACATTAAGCCCTACCTATATGCACCTGGTATGTAAGCTATCATGGTTTAGATCAGCTACAATTACCAATTAAGGGGTGGATCAATTCTGTAAAATTAGATATAGGGATCTGTACCTATAAAATTTTGGAGGGCTTCTGTAACGAAGGCCTCTAATTCCAAACTATTCCTCCATTCATTACTTAGTTTAGGTTAAACTAAAAAAATGAAATATAGTTTGATCTAAATGTCTGTTGTCTTTTAGACGAACGACGTAGGATTTGGTATTCCTAATAAATTTTGAAGTCTATGGCGAGACTCATCAAAATGAATAGATAATCTAGAATAGAAACGATCGAATCGGTTCAATTTAGAAATTATGAGACCAGTGTAGTTTATGGTACCTTGAGTAGCTTTAAACTACATTGACTCTTCGACGATTGAGATTTAACAAAACGAACTGCATGTTGGCATAGTTAAATCCATATCATTCATTAACCAATGTTAATACAAAACCTTTTTGGCTGGGAGTGTTCAGAACCAAACAATATCTCAACTAATGACAACAGTAATGACTAAACAACAAGGAAACAACGTTTCACTGCTTCGACACACTCTTGTCGTCAGATTCCAAAGTGCAACACACAAGAAAACAGGTCTCAACTTTATGACCGAGGTCAAATTAAATCTCGTGGATTTAAACGGTTGTTAAGGTTAGTTTTTTGTTGTGGGTTTTAGGCTTAGCGTTTCTAAGTTCAAATTGGACAATGCGACTTATAGGGTGGGAAATATGGTAGTTTAAACCTGATTAGTTTATTTACTAACTTGTGTTTGGACGACCTTATTATCCCATGAAGTCGGTGAGTTTGTGAGATCTTTGTCTTTTGTGGAGTCATTGAACGCCTTGTAAGGTTTGATCTGATTTCGATGTACCCATTTAGCAATTGGCTCTTTGCGGCCTTTGCTGATTTTGATTTCGTAGACGACTGAGGACACTTTGTCTGTTATCAGATGAGGTCCAGTCCACCTGGGCATTAGTTTGCGGGCGAGAGTTCCGGTCTCGGACCCTCCTTTCCCGGTTGCTGGAGCGAACGTATAGTACCAGACTCTGTCTCCCACTTGGAGTTCATTATGAGAGGCCTTCTGGTCGTAGTACGCCTTGCGTCCTTCAGCGGATTTTTCCAGGTTTTTCTGGGCGAAAGCAAAAGTGTTTCTGAGGTGTACATTCAAATCTTTCATGTATTGTTGTGTAGTGTAGGCTGTCGCCATGGCGGCGTCGCCTGGTTGGTACAACAGGTGTAGAGGGAGAGTCATTTGTCGACCGGTCATCATCTCGAAGGGAGAGATGCCAGTTGATGTGTGTGGAGTGGCTCTTATGGCCATGAGGACCAGAGGGAGTTTCACATCCCAGTCCTTGTGGTTTGCAGCCACGTATTTCTTCAAAATACTCACCACAGTTCTGTTTGCTCTCTCTACTTGGCCTGAAGCCTGTGGGTGGTAGCCGACATGAAAGTTGGCCTTGACGCCTAGCGTCTTCCACAGTTCTTTCATCACTTCACCTGTGAAGTGTGTACCTTGGTCTGAGTTCACCCGAAGGGGAAGTCCAAACCTTGAGAATATATGATTCTTGAAGTAATCCAGCAAGTGGAAAAGAAAAAGAAATATGGGTCCCAAGGAGACTCATATGAAAGAGGGTGGTCCCAGAGAGGACCCCCGAGCAATGCGCCAGCTCCTGCACCTCAAACTGAACAGTCTGGGGCGAGGAAAAACCCACAGAAGTTCCAGAAAAAAGGCCCTAAACCTCTGTCTTCAGAAGAGATGGAGAACATACGTCGGTTGTTAGAAAGTTTGAAAAAAACAAACAAGGAAAACAAACCTGGAGTGATGTGTAGCACTATCATTGATAGTGACTCAGAACACACAAATAACAGCAATGCCACGATTGCTGACAGTCGCCAAGATACTGATGGTCAGGATGCTGACAATCAGGGTATAGACAGTCAACAAGACGTTGACTGTAACCATGACATCATTGTTACAGAGTCCGAGAGCCCCTCATCGGAAAAAGGGGGGGTAAGCTCACTCACCAAAGACAATGACTCGTCACAGACCGATCACTCAGACCCATGTGTGACTGCACTACCAGTACAGGTGAATGAAATTCACACAGACAATGGTAGACGTAACACACGTCGGAAAAAACCTGATAGGTTCCTGTGTAACATTATCAGGAAGGGGCCCGCTAAGAAGGCTTACCTGTCAATCACTTTAGAAGGGGTCCTCACAGAAGAGGCCCTCCTGGATGGTGGGGCTGACATAACCATTATGTCTCCCACACTGTTGAAGGAGCTAAGGATAGCCGCTAGCGGGGTTGACAGGGAAATACCCCTCAAAGAATGTGCTGTAGTACTGCAGGGACTCTCAGAGACGAGAACAACCCTTACAGCTATAGCCATGGTTCATATGCAGATTGGTGAAATGACGCTATACCACCCGGTACACGTGTCCACCGTTGACTCATTCCCATTTTTGGTTGGCCAAGACTTTATAAACCGCTTTGACGCGATTATAGATTATGGCGATCAAACAATGTGGACCAGAGTGAGCCAACCACTGCCGATCGATATGCCTACACAAGGTGACACTGACTGTTTAACAGCAGGTACCGCGGAAGGCACAAAGGGGTCCTCCAACGAGAGCACAATCCCGGTAAGTGAACCTTCAGCAACAGGTGAGGCAGAAAAGGCCCAACAAGAGAGCCTCCTCTGCGAGCTGGAACAGTCAGCACCCACTGAACACTACCTACCACAGGTAGTCAAAGGTGTTGAGATCCAAGGATCCCACACCGATGATGCTGTTCTGTCTCCTTGGACGGAGAAATCAGCGATCAGCCAAGCTTTCTATGGAACCTTGGTTAAAAAACAGTTGGGTCTAGAAATGAACAAAAAGGCTTTCCGCTTTTCGTTAGACCCCAACGATAAACAGGTAATGACCGCAAAAGGGATCATTGACCTGAAACTAATCTGGAACCAACGAGAACTGGATCACCCATTCCTCGTGGTCCCGAACTTACCACATGCAACCTACATAGGCTCCGACATTTTGGTAAGATTAGGTGTCCGAGTGGACATCAACAACAATGTACTGTGGTCACTAGACACAGCCACAAAGGAGTCTCCTGTGCTAACCACAGAGAACCTTAAGGCTGGACAGACCATTCCAGAGGTCTGCCAGATTGCTAACAGCCATAACACTGCGGTACCACCTCAGGTTATGAACAAGCCGGTGATGTGTCACATCATGAAAGGACAAGCTATTAGCACAAAACAGGCATACTTTCAACCATCTCCTATGTTTTTCAAATTGGGACTGTCCATAGAGGCCACATGCCACGTGACCCTCGACTGCAGAACCACGACTGTTGCTGTGTGCAACACAAGCACGGAGGAGGTGCTGATCCCAAAAAACACACAGTTAGGATGGTTGATCTCTACTGATTTTCATGATTTTGAGCTAAGCATTCCATTTCTGGGAGGACTCCCAGAAAACTTGATCCCAAATCAACACACGGGGCAAGTCTTGTTCACGAAACCAACACAGGCCATAGCTCTTTTCTCCCCCACTGAGTCCGACCAGGACACTGTCCGCAGGTTCGGTTTCAACAAAGGAGACAGTCTATGCCCCCAAACTTACAGTGCACTACCTGTTGACAGGTTTTACGACACTGAAGGGGACTCACTGGAGCTCCCCAAAGAACAAGAACCCCTCTCAGTTGCTTCACAGATTGACCAGGTGGTCGCCCAAGCCGACGCCCTGAAAACTGATGAAGAAAGGGACAAACTTCGCAAAGTTCTTCTAAAATATGAGAAATCATTCTCAACTGACTCGATGGATTGTGGGTTGACCACGCTCCACACAGTGAGCATCCCAACCCCGCCTAATGCTCCCCCTGCATTTGTCAGACAGTACAAGATTCCTCTGGCAGCACATCAACCTATCAGAGAAATCATTAATGACCTGTTAGAAAAAGGTATCATCCGATACTGTAACAGCACTTACTCTGCGCCTTTATGGCCGGTGTTAAAACCAAATGGTAAGTGGAGACTCACTATAGACTACCGAAAGCTAAACAAACAAGTTCCCTTATCCAGATGGCCTATGACGCAACTCCAACAGGAACTGCCCAAGGTCACCAATGGTAAGTACTTCTCGACCCTCGACGTCGCCTCTGGTTTTTGGACCATCCCTGTGCGCGCCGAGGACCAGTACAAACTAGCTTTCACTTTTGGTGGCCGTCAATACACCTTTAACAGGTGTCCCTTTGGCTACGCTAACTCACCTGCAGAGTTCAACATCTTCTTGAACAAAGCATGTCCAGACGCCCACGAGCGTGGGACACTGATCTACGTGGACGATGTCCTTTTGAGGCAGCCAACACTGGACTCACATTTGGCTGAGATCGACCACGTTCTGAATCAGCTGACAACTGCTGGTGCTAAAATATCACTGTCTAAATGTCAGTGGTGCAGAACCAAGGTGGACTACGTTGGCCTACTCGTAGGTCCAGACGGAGTACAACCACAGTTGACTCGCACCCAAGGCCTTGACAATCTCAAAGTCCCCACCAATCTCAAAGAACTACAAAGTTTTCTGGGCGTGTGTAACTACTCGAACCAGTTCATAGAAAACTATGCGGACCTTGCAAAACCACTGACTGAACTCCTTAAAAAAGACGTACCATTTGTTTGGACTGACAAACAGCAACAGGCAATGGACGCTCTTATAAACAGGATCAAGTCAGCCCCTTGTTTAGTCTACCCAGACTACAACAAAGAGTTTTACTTGGAAGTGGGCTTCTCAGCTCATTGCATAAGTGCAGGTCTGTACCAGATACACGACAGAGACAAACGTGTAGTAGCCTACGCCAGCAAAACGATGGCAGGCCCCGAGTTGAGATTCTCAGACTGTGAGAAAGCTTTACTGACCACAGTGTGGGCAGTTAAACATTTCTCCAGCTACATTGGTGGACAGAAAATCATTGTGGAAACACAACACCAGCCAGTGACCTTTCTTAACAGTGAACGCATCAGAGATGGTGTGGTGACAAACTCACGTGTTGCAACGTGGCTCATGGCGCTTCAAAGTTTTAACCTAGACATACGTTATGGTCAAAACAAGAAGTCTCATCTGGGGACGGACTTGGCAATCTGCCAGAAGTGTACACAAGATGTACCAGCCACCCAGCCGCCGGTTGAGGTAAAACCCCCAGTAACTGAAGACCCGAATCACCACTTCTTTGATGACAATATCTGCAAAGATATGACAACATTGTACGTGGATGGATCTTCATTCCTCCGCGACAAAATCTGCAGAGCAGGTGTTGGAGGGGTCCTCCTCCAAGACCAAGAGCAGATAACTTTCAGCTACAAATTAGGATCTCAGACTTCTCAGTACGCTGAGATTGCAGGAATCCTAATAGCTCTCCAGATGGTAGTAGAACGCTCCATCAAGACGCTAGTCATCTGCACTGACTCTAACTATGCTCGTTTGAGTTTCGCTTGTCACCTCGCTGTGTGGAAACAGAACGGTTTCCTAACAAGCGACAGAAAAGTGGTCAAACACAAAGAGCTTTTCATAGCGTGTGATCACTTGGTGACATCTCACGACTTACAGATCTACTGGAAGAAAGTTCCAGGACATTCTAGAGTCCCAGGCGATGACAAGTACTACAATGACATTGCAGATTCCTTAGCCAAAGAAGGAGCCGACGAAGGTCCTCTATGGTCCTTCGACCCCTCCTGGTTAATCAAGACTCTGTCAATACAACCTACAGTCAGGGTAATGGCAGTCACACGTGCACAGGCCGCAGCCAGACCTGCTGACAACGCAGTCTCTGTACGACCCGCACTGACTGACCCAGACATCATCCAACTACAGAAGTCGGATCCTGCTATCAACTCCATGATACTGTACCTGACTGATCCGGAGAAAAACACTCCGTCTAAAGACGAACTGGATTCCGATCCAGACCTTAAAGTCCTTTATCAGCTGCGCAAACAGCTAAAACTAATCAAAGGCATCCTAACTTTCGCTCATGGACCAACGTCCTCACCTGTGTTCGTGGTTCCCCATGAACAAAGGGGGGTGATGTTAGTTCATGCCCATGATCTCCCGTCCGCAGGACACAAAGGAGATAAAGCCACGCTGACGGCATTAAAACAAATTGCCTATTGGCCTGGAATGAAAAAGGATGTCAAGGACTACATTGAAGGGTGCGTGGTCTGTGGCCAATTTCAGCCAACCAGACCACTTCACAGAGCACCACTGCAAAGCAGAGGCATTGCATTCCCATGGTCTGACCTCCAGATCGACTGGGTTGGACCACTCACTAAGAGCTCTAGAGGAAATAAATATTTTCTCACGGTAACCTGTGCATTCATAAAGGTCATCTCTGGAACAGTTCAAAAGCCTTAGTTTGACCCTGGGTAGGTCCACTACAGGGCTATATCGTCTATATCGAGGATCCTCCTGCTGTCGTGCGGGCTCCCACTCGCCCCCCTCCTTCCTGCAGGCTGCAGGAGCCGCGCGCGAGACTTTCAGCACAACATGTAAACAGGCGGATATGAAGAGCGCTGCCAGCTGCTGAGGGGGAAAAACAATGTTCTTTCTGAGCTAGTTTGGATTAAATTGTCAGATGAGGGCATAAAAATGTTTTTGTAGACGATGCTGAAAATAATCCTGAAGAAAGGTCGGAACTACGAATATTTTTCACCATTTAAACAGCGGAGTGGAGCATGAACCGTGAAACGGCAGAACCGAGTGTTTTTCCAGCCTGCTGCTTCATTAAAACAAACCACGGGTCTGAGCTCATTTAGTCATGCGTGCACCGCAGAGAGAGGTGGAGACATTATTAAATCAGCATTTTATCATTATCGCTAAAGATACGGTCCTTAGCGGCTAACAAGATGGCTAACGCGTTAGCCGTCTTCTTCCACAGCTGAGACTGACCGTGTCTTAGCGATACAGCTGATTTAATAATGTCTCCACCTCTCTGTTGACGTTTCTGAGTGGAGCCTGTCGTGTTTTTACACAAGGATTCAATGCGACACTTTGTAGAGCAACTTAGAGAACGTCTTCGTGAACCCGGAAACAACCCCCTGACCCTTTCACAATAAAACCGGATACAGTACACAGAGGCTCACATTTACTGCAGTACTGTGATAAATCTGTTCTTGTTCAGAGGTTTTGCAGACATTGCCTGAACTTGGCACAGTTTGAAACTTGTGCACATTTTGTGGTTTGTTGTTAAAAATTACCAGCACATGCAAATAGTTTAGAGTTGTTACCTGTGACTGTTCTGGGTCAGTAAATTTTATGGCCACTGTTTACACTTTTGTTTTTGTATTTTAAAGGCCTTAAATGTTTTGATTTAACATTTTTTTAAATGTTAAAAGCACAAGAGCACCTTTTTAAGTTTAAATTATTTATTCTTCCTTTTTGCTTGAAGTACTTTTTATTTATGTGTGCAATTGATGGTTAAAATAAAATATTTAAGTTTGTTCAAATTTAGTGTTGACATTTTTTTATCAATTTTGAATCATTTTTTCATTGATTTTGGAGATATCGCGATATATATCGTGTATCGTGATATAGCCAAAAAATATTGCGATATAATATTTTCCTTATATCGCCCAGCCCTACATGAACTCTAAAAAAGCTAGAAGCAGCAGAAAAAGGAAACAAGGAAACAAAATGTCCTTACTTTGACTGAAGTGTAGGTAGACACTGATGTTTTTCTCAAGTTCAAACCTGGATCAGATGGAACTGCTTAGCCAGTGCTCAACCATGAATGATGGGAGCATTTTAGGCCAGGTGTGGGCTCAGTGGTGTGGTCCTGATGTGAGCAGTTCTGTCCATCAGAACAGGTGTTTTTTTGTTTGTTTTTGCAGCAGTCATACATGCAGAAGGTGTTGACACAGGTGATGGATGGAGGCAGATGGAAGGACACCAGAGACAGGCAGGACTGATGTCCTGGACGACAGAGGCAGGACAGAGTGGACACACGTCCATCCATGAGGAAAGTCCACGATGTGAGCTGTGAAGAAATAACAACACAAAAGTGAACATGTGCACTTACAGGTGGACCTGTGAAGACCTGAAAATGACAAACATCTTGTCCTAACCTGATTGGTGTGGTGCAATGATGGAGAGGTGCTAGAGAGAGAGGCAGGCAGGCAGGACAGAGTGGACACACGTCCATCCATGAGGAAAGTCCACGATGTGAGCTGTGAAGAAATAACAACAACACAAAAGTGAAAGACTATTATTGAAAGACTATTGAAAGACTGTTCAGTACAGCAGGACAGATTCTCTCTCCCTAAAGAGCCAGACATGGACTCAAAAACTTTGAAAACCAACTTCTTCTGAACTTGAACAAGAAATTCTTGCTGCAATATTAAAATGTGTCAGTTCATGGGATGTTAGGAGACAAGAGATTTCTCCAAATGTCTCAACACTCAGGACCAAGTTTTGAAAATGTTGTCAGGAAGTTAAAGTATTGTTCATTGTTGATCCATTACAAGGTTGACAAGACAGTATTTTAACTAGAGTTGATGACAAACTGGAGTTGAAATGATCAGTGCATGATGTGTCTAATTCTCCTTTTTTTAAACAGAAAACTTTTACTTCTGTGTGTTTACTGCAATTAAAATGACACATTGGTTTTATTTTGTGTTAAATAAAAACTTTCAAAGGTAAAATCATCCTTATTATTCTTATTTTGCTTAATGACATTTTACTCTGCATGTCATCCCTGAAATTCTGATGCACAGAATCACAAGTCCAAGTGTGAACTGTGTCACAGAGCAAACACAATAAAAACATGTACAGTAGTGTATTATCTGCAGCATTGTTCATTAAAATGACTCAACACTATTTATGTAATGCAGAAATTTTACATACAGTACACACACTTAATGGTATTGTAGGCCATTGCATTAGGTAATACATTCAGCAATTACTTTTACTTTAATACTTTAAGTATTTGTAAAAGCAAGTACTTATTTACTTTTACTTAAGTAAAAATATTAATATGGTACTTCTACTTTTACTAGAGTATATTTTTGTCTGTTTATTTGTACTTTTACTTAAGTACAGTGTTTGAGTACTTTCTCCACCACTGCTGAGGAGAGCTGCTGACAAGAGTCGTCAGGTTTATAACTAGCAGCAACTTTTATACCGTTTGTGGCATTACTCATGCCCTGAGAGCATGAATAAATTAATCATAGTAAGTTAACAACATACGCCACCCTGGGAATTTCACCCAGAGAATATTACCTTATTGCTTTAAGGCAACACAGGTTCGCTTTGCACACTTTGAAGCATCCGGCTACACGTCCATAAACACAGCTAACAAGCTAGCTTAGCATGTGACAGACAGCACCAGCTTAACACACGTTAGTTACACTCATAGTACTTCATGTCTGTGCGTTTTATTAACTCATTGATCGCTTACCTGTGTGTGAAGTATGGCAAGAAGGCAAATTAATAATTACTGCTGTTACAATTTCCAACGTAGCTTGAGGTGTGTGTGTTGTCAGCTGACCTCTCGCCGGTGTCCTCCGGACCTCACAAGTGTAGATAAACCCACATGCACGGTCTCTGTCTGATACGGGCTGCTGCAACTCTTTTTTTTTTTTTTATGAGCTGACAGCTACGAAATGGCAAATAGGCATTAGAGAAAGGGCTTTCAATTGATTTAAACCTTACCTGAGAGCAGCTCTGTTCCCCGAGGGAGAAAAAAAAAACGTCACCGGAAACACCCGGTAACGGCAGCTCGTGGGTATAGCCTCACGTTGTACGTGACCAGGGCGGTGAAATAAGCGCCCAGCGACTTTCCATTATTTTGCGATGATGTGGAATGAATACGCATGCGTGACTGATAATGAGAGTCAACGGATAAGAGCCGTGCGCCCAGGGCACCGGAAGTACGTCACAAATCAGAAAACGTTTTTTGAAACAAAGAATATAACTCATCATTACCTATAAAATATTTATCCTGCACAACTAAAAACATATATACATATATTTATAATTATTTTAATTTTATAATTTCTTCTTCTTTTTTTTTTTTTTTTTTAAGTCTAGAAGTTCCAGTGGATGGCAGTTCCAGTGGGTGGGCGGCGCCCGTGCGCCCCCTACTGGCGGGCCGCCTCTGGTTTGTAGTCTGTGATGGTCTGTATTCCCTGCCACAGACTGCATGTATCCTTGCTGTCCTTGAAACGGTGAGCTATTTTCTTGGAATACTGCTCCTTGGCCTCACTGATGCCCTGGGTCAGGTTCTTTCTGGCTGCCTTCAGGCCCACCTGATCTCCCGCTTTGAAGGCAGCATTCCTGGCTTTCAGGAGTCTGTGAACCTCAGCTGTCAGCCATGGCTTCTGATTAGCCCGAACAGTGATGGTTTTGAGGTTGGTAACATCATCAATGCACTTGGCGATGTATGAACATACAGTGTCTGAGTACTCCTGGAGACATGTGTTGTTGTTTGTGGTAGCAGCTTCTTTGAACATACCCCAATCTGTGGTGTCAAAACAGTCCTGGAGTGCCTCTGAAGACCCCTCTGGCCACACTCGTATCTGCTTGCGGACTGGTTTTGTGACTTTCACCAGCGGCCTGTATGCTGGCTTTAGCATAACACAGATATGGTCAGAAGCACCAATGTGGGGGAGGGGGAGGGCTCTGTAGGCATTTTTCATGGTGGTGTAAACTTGGTCCAGTGTGTTGTTTCCTCTTGTTGCAAAGTTTATGTTTCTGTATGTTTTTGGAAATACACTCTTTAAATCTGCATGGTTGAAATCACCAGCCGTGATGAGAAAAGCATCAGGATGGGCTGTTTGTTGCTCACTGATGTGCAGATATAGTTCATTCAAAGCCTCACTTCTAACTTTGCTGTTGGAGCTTGGAGGAATATATACAGCAACAATCAAAACAGCTGTAAATTCATTATTATTATTATTATTATTCGGTTGCAGTTGATGTGTAGTCTGGAGTCACAAGATCAGATCCTGATGCAGCAGTTCAGCGATGGCTTCATATGTCTGGCTGGCTGTTTTCACCTCCCCATCTGACAAACAACACAAAATTATTGTTATAATCTCCTCTAAACACCATTATCGTTTGCTTTTATCTGTCATTTTCAAAGTTTGGAGTGTTTGTGTCATGACATACTTGCTTTACAGTGCAGTGACTTGTCCCATCCTTGTCCAAGGACACCCACAGCTAGAGGATCTTTATACAGGAACTGACTGATTAACCTGAAATGATACACATTACACATTAATACAGGCCTATAGACCTAAGTGACAAATTTATGGATTTTTT
>JBBPBX010001740.1:30112-46897 GCA_038048925.1 Garcialebias charrua | reverse complement strand
GTCTTATGGTTCTACACTTAATGCTCTGCAACCTCCTGCCTGAGGGGAGTGGGGCAAAGAGTGTGTGCTGGGTGAGTGGGGTCCTTCATGATGCAGGTGGCCCTCTTCCTGCATCTGGAGGTGTAGATGTCTGTGGTGGTGGGGAGGCTGACTCCGACAGTCTTCTGTGCAGCCTTCACCACTCTCTGCAAAGCTTTTCTTTCTGCAGGACGGTCCTGATTTTCCTCACACATATTTATCTGCAGGGCTTCTAGTTCCTCTGCTGAGTTAATTAACAAGGTGTGAGGTGTGTCGGGTTTGCGTGTGTGTTTGTGCTGTAGGTGTTACTGTGTTTGTATCGGTGTGCTGCTGCCGCCTAATGCCAGATCACCAGGCCTGAGCTGAGTCTGTGCCAGTCGAGAAAAAAGACTGTTGTACGCACGCACGCACGCACGCACACACACACACACACAAATGACCACGGTCAGCAGAATATCAGACAGCAGGATTCCTGTATAGGGACACCCCATGAGAAACTTTTTCTATATTATGGATTTCTGGATAAGGCAAGAGCAGATTTTAATAGTTTGTTTCAAATGAGTTTTTTTTTTTTTTTTTTTTATGATGGCATACGTTGGAGACCAGTAACCTGTGTTAATGGGAGAATCTGTTTGAGAAGTGACTATTAACTCAAAAACTCCAATATAACACAACATATAAATTTTTAATTCTGGCTTCTCTTAGTTTTAGCTCTACAGTTTAGAGCTACATAGTTCAGTCTGCCACATTTCACTAAATTATTTTCTTAACATTTGAGAATACAGAAATCATCAACATATCTTTGTCAGAGCAGATCACGCTTGAGGACCACATGTATCTCATCATCTCCTTGGTGATTGCAATCATTTATTCTGTCTAGTTTCTTTTTATCGATTTGCCTTCTCCCCTGTTGTTTTTTTATGTTCACCCACATACCTCCTGTTATTCTGCCACTTTCATCAGCATCCTCCATCCTTTGATTTATTTCTTTGAAGCAAATTGTTTAACTCCTGCTTTCTGTCTCTCAGGAGCTCCTCTCATACACTAAGGACTCAGGAGTTATAAAGACAAGAATTTCAGTAATGTGCAGTTTGCTATGACTTAATGTCAAAAGAAGAGACAAAACTGAAAATATTCATTTTACAGAATGTTACAGAAATCCAAATGGTCATTTTCTCCACCACTGGAGAAAATTGAGGTCAGATTGAAAAAGAAATTGACGTCCACCTCTTCTGTAATGCAGCATTGTGTTTTCTTTTCTCCACAGATTGCTGGCTTTCTTTGAGCAAAATGGCTGTATTTCAGAACAACTTCTGGGTGAGTGTCTTAAAAATACATAAGCAAGCTACAAGTGATATTTAAATGTTTACAAAAGAGAGTAATAATGCATTCAGTCAAAACTGTGATTCTGTATCTATATTTAGGAATTAGACATTTGTTCAGGCGTTCCTTTTTAACCCCCCCCCCCCCCAAAAAAAAAAACAAAAAAACAAAAACAAAACTCAAATGCAGTCTGTTTTCTAGTTTACAGTCTTGTGACCAGTTTCCAGGTTGGAGCCAGTAAATGACTTAACTTTTTTGTGCTTTTTGGTAGGGCTGTAGTGATACAATAATCTCACGATATGATATGATGCACGATATTCTGCTCACGATACGATATATATTGCGATATTCAGCAAACTATACAATTCAATACACTTTTGCAATTTTCTGAAAGATTTTAGAGGGACAGAGTGATTTTGGTGACATTTTGTGACTGTTATAGACTTGGATTGAATTAATTTAACTGAAAACTGATTAAAAGCACCAACTACACAATACCTGGCTCTGGTTGGACATGGACACAGACTTAAGTCGACAGCTGGACAAAATGAATCAAAGAAGTGGTGAGAAAACATGTTTCTTTCAATTGAAACAGTAAAAACTGTAGCTTACATGCATTTGTAAAGTAAATAAAGTGCACCAAGTGTCCTGCTCTGAATACAGGTAGTCCCCGACTTACGAGCGCTCTTACTTACGAGGTCCCGGACTTACGAATTTGCATATCATTTATTATTTTTATTTTTATTTTTTTAAATAAATGAATACATGTACAGTACTGTACAGTCACCAAGCACTTAGCCTATCCTAACACAGTTTTTAAAGATGAAGGAGTGAGTTGAATTGTCTCCCTTTCACATAAAGTGACAGTGAAAGTAGCGCCCTTTATGTGAATGGAGCCTGCTGGGGAGGAGGGAGACAATTCAACTGACTCCTTAACTGTGTTAGGATAGGCTAAGTGCTTGGTGACTGTACAGTACTGTACATTTATCTATTTATAAATAAAAATAAAAATACTGTATATTTTTAATAAATAGATAAATGTACAGTACTGTACAGTCACCAAGCACTTAGCCTATCCTAACACAGTTTTTAAAGATGAAGGAGTCAGTTGAATTGTCTCCCTCCTCCCTGCAGGCTCCATTCCCATAAAGGGAGCTAGCTCCCTTTATGTGAAAGGGAGACAATTCAACTCACTCCATCTTTAAAAACTGTGTTAGGATAGGCTAAGTGCTTGGTGACTGTACAGTACTGTACATGTATTCATTTATTTAAAAAAATATATATATTTTTTTTGGTTTTGTGATCCTACTTACGAATTTTTGACATACGAGTGCCCCCTAGGTACGGAACTCGCTCGTAAGTCGGGGACTACCTATAGTTTGAAACCTTTTTAACCTTGACACTTAACATCTGAAGGAATCACTCTAAGTGCTTGGTAAGTAAACAGTAATATGACTTCTCCAAAACAGTCTATAATTCAAATAATGAAGAACATTTAACTTCAAATGCACCCATCTTAGCAGAGCAGCTTAAGGCCTGTAGATAGACCCTGACTAATAAGTGAACTCTAAACAGAAAGTCTACTCAGCAGACCAAGTGAGCTATATTCTCATATATCATTCTTCATACAACTTGGCATAAATGCTCTACAGCGACACTAGTGGCTGGATGACCTAATCACTCTCCTGGCGAAGCAAGCAGTGAGTGAACAGGGTGACAGTTGGATGTTACAATACTTGCGGATGAATATCGATTTTTTTTTTCTAGGAAAGAAAAAATCGATATATATCGCAAAATCTATATTATTGCACAGCCCTACTTTTTGGTTAGGAAAATGATCTGTTTAATTTTGATATTTGTGTTTCCATAACAGTGTAATGCTTTGATACATTTCTGGCCTGAGGCAAAGCAAATCATTTGTGATTGTTGTTTTTTTCTAATGTTGAACCAGCTGATATTAGAACCGTTTGATCAAAAAGTTTATGCAAAATTGTCTATAGATTGTTTAAGTGCAGGACCACGATTCTTGATTTTTCTTACACTGCTCTGATCCTTTAGTACCGGTACATCTGTCAGGTTTTGCCTTCTCTGTTTCTCTTGGTCTGCACCTTTTTTTATTGTTCCTTCAAAAAAATTTTTTTTACTTTGTCCCCACACACCTGCTACATATATTTCAAACGTGTCCTACTTATCTTATTTTACCTCCCTGCACTTAACATTTTCAGATATAGTTTTGTGTGGTGGTGCTTCTTTATAACACTTTTTTTTAAAAGCCCAAGTGCATAGGTAGAAAATACAGTATTTGCCTATAGTGATGAGTTTTATGTCTTGTGCAGGAGAGATGGTTCTTTTGAAAAAGATAAAAACTTTACTAGCTTGATTATTATTTTATTTTTTTCCAGGGGTGGGATTTCTGGTGAAAATATTAACTTATAACCAACTTCAAATGACATCTCAAACCTCCAATCTCCATTTGTTTGATGTTACATTTGATTGTTTTTAGCATCCATTCAAATAATTTCATGGAAGACAAAACCTTTGAGCTGGGATATGTTTAAAAAGTATGAATATTCACAAGCTCTTTGTTTTTGTACAAGGAGTAACAAATGTGTGCTTTTTTGTATTTGAAGCTGTTCGTGTATTTGAGTAACACTGAATTCTTTTATTTTTTTCCCCCTAAAAATATAATAGTAACACTTGGAACAAATCTGAAATAAGACAAAGGTAAATACAAAACAACAAAAAATGGCCTTCTGGATGCCTTTGTACCCAAAAATCTGTGTAAACAAATGGCTCTTTAGTTAATTAACCAAAGTAGTCACTTGGGACCAAGCCGCACACTGAGCCTTGTCTCGTTTGGCTCAAGAACATTTGGAGTCTCTCACAAAGTCTTCTCATCACGCTGTTCTTTTCCCAATAACTAGATAAAATTTGTACTTGAAGCACACAGGGTAAGCCATCTGTTATAATAAAGCTTAGTAAATCAAGGGGCTGCTCAGCCACTTGTTTCACCATAAGAACATTTGCTGCTCAATTTTTCCAGAAATTTTAATCAGAAATAACCATATGATAAATTTCTGACTCATTGAATTGGTTTTGCATATTTAAAAACAATTTTATTCTGTGTTAAAACTTGTGTTGCAGCTTTTTGTTGAATCACATATACAGTATCATGAGATTTAAGTTGTTTTAGACGTTCTCAGCTTCCTTTGTTGACTTTATCCTGTGATTAAAGCTACTGAAGCGACCCAGCTGGTGTCATCCAGAGACCCAGGTTTTTATTTATTTTTTATGCTGCATCTTCCCACCACCCACAAGAAATTTATAACTGACTGCAGGTTACAAGATCGCTATCCTTACACATCTTTTTACTCTGCACAATAATTTTAAAGTTTCTTAAACTGTGATTTCTAACTTGCTAAAATGTAAGATACATAACATGAACCAAGCTTACGGTTTGGGCAAATACTCATGTATTCTCAAATGCACTGGAAGCTTGTTTCCATTTTGCAGCCCATAGTTTTTTTGTGTGGATCACCTATGTTCATTACTGAAGTACCTGTGATTTGGATAAGTGTCATCATCACTGCATATCCAAGAGAGAAAATATTAAATCATAGTGGTAATCATAACATTACCATAATTATGATGGTGTAGTGGTTAGGGCGTTTGACTTGGGACCCGAAGGACGCGGGTTCGCGTCCCGGCCACTACACATCTTGGGGTGTCTATGAGTGCACACCTATTTCTCCAGCTCCCCGAGCGCCTTCTATGGCTGCTCACTGCACCACCTGGTAGGTGGTTGGGTTAAATGCAGAGACGAATTTCGTCTGTGTATGGGAAACATACGCAGATGACAAGATTAGACAATTATTATTATTATTATATAGTATAATTTTTGTTCTAGCATTAGTAAAAAAAAGTGGGCAGCATGGTGGCACAACTGGTAGAGCTGCTGCCTCTCGGCAAAAAGGTTGCCGGTTCAAATCCCGGTCCGGGGGCCTTTCTGGGTGGAGTTTGCATGCGTGGGTTTTCCTGGCGTGAGTCCATTTTGGTCGCTCAGGTTTGTTTACGTTAATCACGGAAGTAGCACTTCTTCTTCTGTGATTTTTTTTTAAAGGGAAGTTTGCTGTGCATGCCACCAGTTCTTTTATTCTGAATAAAAGCTCACTGCATTTAAACGCTCATCGTGAATGGATTGTGCCCATGTAAACGATACATTTGGATTATTTTATCTGAATACATTTCAATCCAATCAAAGAAATTTGCCCATGTAAACACTGTTGTTTCACAGGAAGAAGGTCCTGGGTTCAGTCCCTGATTTGGACCTGGAGTATTTCTTTGTGGAGTTTGCATGTTCTCCTTGTGCTTGTGTGGGTTTTCTCCAGGTACTTTCCTCAAATGTTAGGCTGCCTAAGTTCAGGCCCAGGCCTAAGAGAGATCTGTGATCTCAATGGGATTAGACTGGTTAAAAAAAGACTTTAAAATAAAAAATCAACTTCTTTCATCAAACCGTACAATACTTTGTTGGAACATTGTGTGTCTTTGTTCTACACTCCAGAAAGTATCCTCATTTCATTGGAAATTGAGAAAAAAAAAAATCTAAACCAGCTGAAACAGAACTTTATTATTAAAGTGACTTGAAGTAAGATTTTTTAAATAATTCATATGTCCTCAATCATCAGTCTGTTTTCTCTCAGGGGTGTATTAGTCCATAGAAACTTAGTCTTCATGTTGTCCATAAAAATGTAACGGTTTAAAAAGAAATAGCTACCGGTACCTTAAAAACACGAGACAGTCTTGTTGTTTCTCAGTTTGAGGCTAGCATCACAACCCTGCCATTACTTTTGACTTGTGTTGTTCTGTTTTCTTTAAAATCTGTAAATTCCCAGGAAATAATATTTCCCTTTTATAAATTTCATGTTCTCTCGTTAACTTTGTCTTTTTTATCATAGTAGATCTCATCTGTTCTTTCCCTTTACCACTTCTGGCTTTTTAAAATCAAATAGACATTGTCTATTTGATACGAAAATAATTTCTTAGTCTGACTTGCAGGAAGTGATAGAGCATACAATAAAATTCGAATAAGTACATATATAAGGATGTATAGCCATGTCTTAACCATGTTTTACAATACTGAACAAACATACTATCTGTGCTGCAGTGATGTTGGCTACCGGTTCCTGGTGGTACTGATGCCTCGCTGCTATGGGAGTGTTCATTCTGCTCAACCTGCCTAGTAAGCAGGAAAAGTTTCTGCAAGTCAGCGAAACTCACAGCTGCACTGACAGACAGTTCAGCCAGCTAAATGGCTTCATGATGCTGTCGGAGGCAGAAATTTGTGGAATATACAGCCTTCAGACATTAGCTTTCACATAAGGCAGCTTCATTATGCAGTGTAGTGATCTGATGTAACATGTAGTTTGATATGTTACTCGCATCTTATAAAATAATTAGCTGGGACAGGATTTTTTATTTACTTACCGTATTTTCGGACTATAGGTCGCACCGGAATATAGGTCGCTTTGTCCAATTATTGCCAAAAATGCGAAAAATCCAGAAACGGGTCGCACCTAAATATAGGTCGCACCTACGTCACAGCCGGCGTAACGCGTCATCCACCGCTGACGTGACGCGTTACCGCTGAGACAACCCGGAAATGTGGACCAAGTGTTTAGCTCTGTTGCAAATGTCTGCCACAGGAGTGTACAGCAAGGCTTTTAAGAAGATTAACACTTAAAAACAATTATTTGTTTGATAAAAATATGTGTCTGAGCTGAACTTTTCCTTAATAAATGAACGTAATTGTGAAATGAGCTGGATTTAAAAATTTGTTTCGCTACGTCTGATGAAACAAAACGTGCACGCGCAGCACCAGACATGCAGTAGCAGCGAACAGACCTGCATGTACCGTTATTTTAATTTTAGCAGAATAAACACCTAAAAAAATATATTCGTTAGCTGACATTATTGTAAGAGTGTGTCTGTTTAATTTTTTTTAATAAATTATTACAAATCAGCTTATTTTAGAACGTAAATAACACGAAGCGCGCACCCATACAGAGCATTTCTGCTTTTCAGCGCGAGCTGAATTTCATTAAAATTTAACTACAGAAACGCCAAAAAAATTTTTTTTGCTGAATATATATGTTAGTGTGTCTCTGTTTAATTTTTGTTAATAAATGATTACAAATCAGCTTATATTAGAAGGTAAATAACACAAAGCGCGCACCCATACAGAGCATTTCTGCTTTTCAGCGCAAGCTGAATTTCATTAAAATTTAACTACAGAAATGCCTAAAAAAAATTGTTAGCTGAATATATATGTTTGTGTGTCTCTGTTTAATTTTTGTTAATAAATTATTACAAATCAGCTTATTTTAGAACGTAAATAACACGAAGTGCGCACCCAGAAAACAGACCCACTTTTTAGCGCGAGCTGAATTTCATTAAAATTTAACTACAGAAACGCCTAGAAATATATATTTGTTAGCTGAGATTATTGTAGGAGTGTTTCTCTGTTTAACTTTTGTTAAGAAATGCACTTTGACAGTTACATCCACATAAATAAAGCTGCTTTAAAATTACTACCGGTACACCCGCACATAAAGATGACAGAAACAGATATTTATTTTACAGTTTTTATTAAAACAAATTGTTCCCCCTACTCAAAACCTTCAAACTCCTCGTCCTCGGTATCACTGGCGAACAGTTCTGCAAGAGAACGAGGCAGGTTTCCAGTTGTCAAAGGCCCCTGTCCCTCCATCTCCTCCTCCTCCTCACAGCTGTCCGAGTCCTCTGCAGGGAAATTTTGCACATAACGTTAGAATAAACATAGAAAATAAAACGGATGCTTCAAAGGGACTCATCTTTTTTAAACTATAAGTAATGTTGAATAATTATTAGATGGATACATCTTTTTTCCACGAAGCGCACCGGACCAGGAGAAGCGGCTTGCCCCTTCGACACGCATGCGGTGGGATACACTATGGACTCGTGGAGCGAGTGGAAGCCAATGTGTCTGACCGTTCTCTCTGTCAAAGACGTGGAAGGATTTGTGGATTATTGGCATATTGGTGGCAGCTGCTCTGCTTTTTGGGATCGGCGGAGCTTTCTGCTACTGGAAGCTGAGGGAGGCTGCCGCGGCGATCAACGCGCTGGCGAGACTTCCTGCTCAACAAGATTCTCTGATCTGGGCTATGACCTCAACCACCCAGCTGTTGTACGAGCTGAACCGCACGATGGGAGCAGCGGTGGACAGCCGCGGGCCTGCGGTGCGTTTTGGGACTCGTTTACAGCCGACCCATCAGGGCACGATGGGAGCAGCGGTGGACAGCCGCGGGCCTGCGGTGCGTTTTGGGACTCGTTTACAGCCGACCCATCAGGGCACGGATGGGGATTTGTAGGTCGGAACCTCACATGATTCGGATTTGGACCTGAACAGCACCTGGACTTCAAGGCTGCAGTCAAAAGTACACTGTAGCCTGGCCTGAAAATAAATAAAGCGACTAATCTAATCGGGACTTTGAGCAACCTTGAAAAGAAGGCTGACTGCAAACTTCTCCTGGAGTGAAAGCTGTTGAGAACTCGCTGCCCCCCCCCCCAGAGGTCTCCGTGTGCATTCAGATGGAGCCGAGCTGAAGGCCATCTACAGACTGTGCTTATCTGAAATGATTATTCACGGACTATCTCCCTGCTTGCCATGAAATGCAACATGTCTTGTCTTATTCGTGCTAAAGCTGGTAGAGTTTTTTAGACTTTATCATGGAGTGTCCTAAGACAAATTGTGATAGATTCTTTTTTGAATACCAATGATTACCCGACTGTATGTTCCTTTTTCATATCTGATTGTTGGTGGCACGGTTTTATACTGCTGTGGCTTCCGTGCGTACGTCCCTCTTCGGATGGTGCGTGCGCCAATTGCAAAACTTTGTACCTTGGTGCAAATATGCCAATAAAGATATATTCTATTAATTAAAGCAGTACCAATCAGTGCTCTGTGGACAACGTGAACAGGTTCCATCACGTCCTCCTCTGTCCTCAAACGTCGCGGCTTGCCACCTGCTTCCTCGTTGGTAAGGCTTCATTAAATACGGCTGCAGACACAAATTGGAACCTGCTGTTTATTTTTTAACCCCCTGAAATAACTTTGGCTTCCCAAACTGACTAAAAATCGCTCTATTCTTCACTCAGTTTGCTAAATTCGTCCGGTTCTGTATCGGCCGCCATGTTGTTTACAAGGTGCGCACTGAGCAGAGTCTCTTCTCCCTACGTCACGTGCCGTAAATGCGGAAGTTCTCGGATTTCTGTGGGCGTGTCCCAGCGAGAAAATTACCATAACCTGTAATGAAATTTTAATATATTTACAATTTATTTTGCAAAAACGAACATAGTTCAATGATAATATATATATGTAGTGCTGTGCAAAATGATTTATAGTTAAAACATGATGTCAGTGCAGCTTTAAAAGAAAAGTCAACATTAGTCTTGTCAGACTACAGGAAAAGTGTAAAAGACAAAGGCCAAATTACTGCTTTGTAATTTGGGAGCTGTAAAACACCATTTATCTGCAACAATATTTAGAAAATAAATAATTTCTCTTTCTTTAGAAGTAAATGCCTGATCCTCATTAGCGGTTCACTACCCCTGGATCTTTGTGAGAAACGTCCACAAGCAGATCTTGCACGTCCCCACAAACCTCCCCCAAGTTTCTTCCGTCTCGACTCCCATCGTTTGCCTCTTTGTTATGATAATGAACTCGATCATGCATGACCAAACTGGTCAACTTAAATAATGAAAAAGAGATCAGCCAGAGGAGAAAGTACGAGGGGTTTGCACATATCAGATGTGAAGAAGTTTAATTCAATAAATGCTCAAGGAATACACTATAGAACTCATTCAAGTGCTTTTGGTCAGTGTCCAGCTTCTTTTGGAATTTCAGTTAGATTGTTTGGCATAAATCTGCATTTTCAAGTGCTGCTGTTCATCTGTTTGCTATATCAGGAATGTTCACACTTTTACTCATTAGTATAGTTTTACATAATTTAGAGAAGAGTTGTAGTTCACACTTTGTCATTATCCAAAATTTGCTTGTTTTGTACTTCACAGCTGTAGCATTTAATTGTAGCATTCAACAGAGGCCTCATGTCAGTGACGATCATGTTAAGGATGCTTTCAATCAAGACAACTGCCAGTTTATATTGCAGAGTTCAGATAGAATCACTCAGTTCATGGAGATCTGTGCACACTCATGTGTGTGTGGGGGTGGGGGGGCTGCCGAGGACAGAGCCAGAGTCAAATCCAGAGTCCTGAAATGATGACAGAATGTTTATTCAGCTGGGATCCTCTGAAAAGCCCGTGGAGTTCCTCAGCAGAAGGGTTGGAATGGGTGAGAGCGTCAAGTTTACAAAACTTCTGCAGGCGTGTTGAGAAAAGACGGCCTATCAAGGCCAGTCAGTGAGCAAAATTTCAGATAAACACGATTGTTTTGGGAACAGGCAGAACTTCAATCTACCTTCAGTCTGTGTCGGTCCACTCGCTTCCAAAAATGTCCAAATTAAAATGACCATAACAAATGGAACAAGCCTCAGAAAATCCCCAAGATGTAATCCATTCAGCCAAAAGTCTGATTTCTCGAGACATGAACCAAGCCATCATGTAAGGCAGGCAGCCTGACCAGGTCCAGATTAGCTGCCGACGTCTTCCTTGTGTGTTGATAGACCAGGAACCAGCCGAATCCAAAAAGCAGGAACCGGTTATCATAAATCCAATTAAATATGCGTCCTTAAAGCTCCACTGACATCATCTTTTGACTTTTCAAAAAATGGCACAACATATATAAATATTAAGATTGACCCCTGACCGTTTTTGCTAAAATAATGTTAAATGAATGAAAATTGCTCCCAAAAACAGTTTAAAATTAGCGCCATTTTTTTAACACGATAAATAGGGATTTCGCCGTCGCAGGATGATGACGTCATGACAAGGAATTTCTCTACTGCGCAGCTTGAAAACAATGGAGGAGCTACAAACTCGATCCGTCCAATTTAGCCATTTAAAAGTTAATATTTTAGCGGATTGTCTGCAGAGAAGCCAAAGTTATTTCCAGTAAACAGCAGGTTATAATTTTTTTTCAGCTCCTGCTGGTTTTTGGAGACTTTTCACTTCATGAGGTGAGCTGCTGTGTGGAGTTACATGAGCTGCATGTGGACGAGGCAGAAGTAATTCTACAACATGTACATCGTCTCCAGCCTCCACAGCACTGAAATGGTAATATATTAGTTAATGTTCCTAATAATTATTCAACATTAATTAATAGTTTAAAAAATTAGTCCCTTTTAAAATATCTGTTAAATATATTATTCTTTTATTTTATTTTGTTTGTGTTTTCAGGTTTCCAGGTCTCCAGTCCATCACCTGAGGCTCTTCCTGTTGAACCACTAGTACAACCCAGACTTTCACATCACAGCAGGTAAGATTGCATCAACGAAAAGAATAGTACTCAACAATATTCTTTGATGTAAATCTGTTGATTTTCTGTGGTTCTGATGAGGGAAGTGACAAAGTGGATGCAGCATTCAGCCCATAATGGACCCAGATGTCCCCTGCGTCCAGACCTACAACACCTGGACATCCATGAGCGTGGAGGAGCGAGGAGGTGGTGGAGTCTGAAGAAGTACAAGCAGCAGGATGAGGAGAAACTAGACCGATGTCCCCTGCGTCCAGACCTACAACACCTGGACAGGAGGGTGGACGAGGAGGTGTTGGAGTCATTTTTACAGAGCTGATGAAGTCAAACAACACTTGCTAATATGTGTTAAACTCAATTTATTTTGATAATCTGTTCATATTAATGTTTCCCCAGAGGTTTTCATTTATTTGATAATATGGGATGGTTTTATTTTAATAAAATGTTTCTTTCAACATTCACCAATTTTGTTTTTACTAAAGTATGAGCTGTGAGTTGTAGATGCACGAATGAAATTAAAACAGATACACAAATATTCTCACAAAGAATAACACAAATATTCTCACAAAGAATAACTCAACACTAACAGATAATATAGTGTACTACCGTAACTTTATTTACACATAACTACAGAAACACTTGGTTCATTGTTATCCTTTTTTTTTTTTTCAAACAACATGTTCATTTGAACACTCAGAAAAAAATATTAAATTCATTGATTCATTTTCATCTCAATGCTCTGGCCAGTTGTAGTATTTCTGCATATTTTAATGTCTTGATGCACAAACGTAGCTTTCTGCAGCAGTCCTGATGTTCTACAGATCCTGAAGACGTCTCCATCTGTTGTTTAACAATATCAAGGTTTGTTCTCCACCTCGGTCCACTCTTCAGGTGAAGACATTTCTGTGAATCCTCGCTCCTCCACGCTCATGGATGTCCAGGTGTTGTAGGTCTGGACGCAGGGGACATCTGGGTCCATTATGGGCTGAATGCTGCATCCACTTTGTCACTTCCCTCATCAGAACCACAGAAAATCAACAGATTTACATCAAAGAATATTGTTGAGTACTATTCTTTTCGTTGATGCAATCTTACCTGCTGTGATGTGAAAGTCTGGGTTGTACTAGTGGTTCAACAGGAAGAGCCTCAGGTGATGGACTGGAGACCTGGAAACCTGAAAACACAAACAAAATAAAATAAAAGAATAATATATTTAACAGATATTTTAAAAGGGACTAATTTTTTAAACTATTAATTAATGTTGAATAATTATTAGGAACATTAACTAATATATTACCATTTCAGTGCTGTGGAGGCTGGAGACGATGTACATGTTGTAGAATTACTTCTGCCTCGTCCACATGCAGCTCATGTAACTCCACACAGCAGCTCACCTCATGAAGTGAAAAGTCTCCAAAAACCAGCAGGAGCTGAAAAAAAATTATAACCTGCTGTTTACTGGAAATAACTTTGGCTTCTCTGCAGACAATCCGCTAAAATATTAACTTTTAAATGGCTAAATTGGACGGATCGAGTTTGTAGCTCCTCCATTGTTTTCAAGCTGCGCAGTAGAGAAATTCCTTGTCATGACGTCATCATCCTGCGACGGCGAAATCCCTATTTATCGTGTTAAAAAAATGGCGCTAATTTTAAACTGTTTTTGGGAGCAATTTTCATTCATTTAACATTATTTTAGCAAAAACGGTCAGGGGTCAATCTTAATATTTATATATGTTGTGCCATTTTTTGAAAAGTCAAAAGATGATGTCAGTGGAGCTTTAAGATCCATAGAAGACAGCAGAGATAGACACATCATCAAGTCTTCCAAGTCGATGAGATATCCAGCTGTGTGCATGCAAACAGGGCAAATCGGCTCGCCTACAGCCTGTCTTCTCTTTTTATTTTTTATTTTTTTATTTTTTTTTATTTGTTAAATTTTTAGGCTCTAGTGGCCTTTATTGTAGAGGGAGAGGGCGAAACGGGTAGAGAGAAGGGAGAGACACTGCAGAAACAGCTCGTCGGGTCTGGGACGCGAACCCGCGACGCCTGCAGAGAGGCTCAGCCTCAATATGTGCCGCGCGCTTATCCCCCACACCAAAGCGGCGGCACAGCCTGTCTTCTCTTTAAAGAAATGTTATCAGTTGTGTTGAGGGACCAACTGACCAAATTGAAGTCCATAGTTATGATTCGGAAGATTTTGAAGAAGAGAGGCTCTCAGACAGTTTCACAGACGAGACAAAGCAAAAGCAAAGCGGAGACTGAGAGGAGACGTCCGCCCTTGAGAAGAGCAAGTGGTGAATTTCTTGTTGACATTGAAATAAAAACATTGAAATAAAAAAAAAACACATTATCACCCTTCTCTATATAAGTTTGTCTCTAAGCTGAGGGACACATGATGCAGCAACTTCCTATGATTGTGTGACCCTGATTTGCTGAAATCCATTTAAATTTACAGAGTTCATTTAATGCATCAGAGCCTATAAATCTTCAAAATTCTCAGTTATTGGTAAGTATTTTATGTACCGGTAGATTATACTTATGTTAAATGACCACACCAACAATAATTACTCTAAAACATTAAGTGGAGTGCAAATTTCCTTTTATTATGATAATACTCTGTTCACACTTATATAATCATACCGTTTATCAACCATATATTTTTGTCAGTTAGACAAAAAAGCCACTACACAACAATCATTTTGTTCTCTGATATTAGAAAAAAAAAAGTTACATGAGTTATGGAAAATATTGTGAAATTTGTTGCAGGTTGTCCAACAACCATATGGTACTTTTGGCCTGCTTTGGGTGAAGTAACAACTGCTTGAATAAAGGAGAAAAGATAACTTTTCTAGCAAATATATCTTCTGAATATCACCTGTGTTGTAACACTGATGTTGTTCACAATAAATAAACAAACAAACAAACTCCAGAATGACAGAAATTTCAATGACTCTCCCACAACTTTGGCTCATCTGCCAACTTTTCTTTTAATGTGTACTGGATACTTTAGATACAGTACATCAAACATAAAATTATTGGTTTTATTTGTAACCTTTTTTCACTTTAAACTATTTTTATTTTTATGTCGTAATCTTTTTTTGAGCTGTTTTAGATACATGATTGTGAGTAAATTTGGTAAAATTTGCTAAAGTCAATATAAAGTACAAAGTAGTTGAAAGCTTTCACAATAAAAGTAAAATATAACATTTCCTTCTGCTTTTTCAAATAAAGCCCTAGTTTTCATGTTGAATGTCATCAAACACTGTGCAGAACCTTTTGAGCTTCGTGTCAGACAGGCTGTCTTTGTCTCAGCCAGCAATGGTGGACAGGTGCTGCGTTTAAGTCTCTGGAGAGGCAGGTGTGTGTGGCTGGTTGGAGGCTCAACCTGGCAGCTCACCTTTCTGTAGTGGGGTAGAATTTCAACAGAAGCTATCCAACAACAAGAAGCAAAAGACTGAACTCCTAAGACAAACTTGTAATTGCTCGTTAAAGCTCTCAAATCACTGGTAACGCAGTTCACTTTAAGTATTTTCAATGTACCAGTAAATTTGTTTCCCACTTGTTTCTCAGTTTATTCAAGTGTTCCTCAGCCTCATCAGTTGTATTTCTCAAATTTGATATACATTAATTTATAAAACTTTCTATCAGATTGACACTATTAAAAAAACTAACCACAGAATTTCAAACATTTTCTTAGTATTTCACAAAGTTTTCTTCAAAATACATTTTGATAAATAACTGAGCACACGATGAGATACCTTTTTGTTTGGCACAAATTAAAAAAATACATAAAAATCAAAATGTTAACATTTGATTCCTCAAGTTTTGTGTTTTGTACAAGTTTGCGATGCTTAAAAAAAGTCATTTTGTGTTTTGTACAAGTTTGCGATGCTTAAAAAAAGTCATTTTGCCTGCCCGTTTACTTCTTTCTAAAAAAGCATTTCAGGGTTAAGGTTAGGTTTTGAATTGCATGCACAGATTTATGTCACTGGTGGAACAAGGGGTTACACAGGGCGTTATGAGTCAGTGAAGTCCTTACAAAGACCCCTTTATATTGAATACAATAAAGTTTGTCTAAAATGATACAAACGATTATTCATGCCTTGTTTTTCCCTGATCTTGTGATTTTTTTTTTGTATTGAACAATAATCAAATTATTTATTAAATTACAATTCAATTTGTATTATGTACTTATAAGATTAGCCGTTCACAAGCTCAAATTTAAATGTATCGAAACACAAAGGTAATCAGTTTAATGTCAACAAAGAGTTGAGAGATACTTCTCATCTCAAGCAAAAGCAAATTAATAAGGTAAATTGTGCCCTGAGCTATCAAAACTCCTGAAATATTAAACAAACTTTTTTATTAAAAGAGAGAGCAGTTCTTTTCAACGTTATGTGAAAACAAAACAAAAACCGCCACAGAGCTGAAATGTTTGTAACAGCTTTAATTTTGTGTTCAGATACTTTTTTTTGTCATTATGAATAATAAAATAAATAAAAAGAAATACTCTGGAAAGATTGCTTGCTTCCACATTGTTGTATAATTATTTTTTAATTTATACTTTTGTCATCAACCTGAGATTGATTCTCTGATCCCTTGTTCCTCCTCTTGTCTGCTGGCAGCGAGCTGCCCAGTGTGCACGTCTGATTTTTTTCTGTGTAAAGTGAAGTGTGAGCGCGTGTGCCTGACCCTTCCTTGGCATTCCAGCCATTCCCCTGGTACCTGGGGCAGGGGTCTGCTCTCCTCAAACAGGGTATTTTTAGGTCCAGGCAAGCAGCTGGCTGTTTCTGTCTGCATGAGGAGCCCAACTGGTTGGCTGGAAACTGTGGTGAGGCTGAAGTGCCGACACACCCTTAACAGTTCTGCTGTCTCAGGCAGGATTATTGTGCAACGACGGGTGTAGGTTTGTGTAATTACAGCAGTGATGGATGTGAGGTGATGATGTTGTTGGGGTTAAATCTGCTTACCTGCAC
>JBBPBX010001740.1:11341-29738 GCA_038048925.1 Garcialebias charrua | reverse complement strand
TTCCTTCCTTGTTTTCTTTCTTCCCTCCTTACTTCCTTCCTCGCTTTCTTCCTGGCACAAATGTATTTTATTTAACAACAGTTCAAGGTCAAAAGGGCAGCTGTGTAAAATCTTAAATAACAGACTTTGCATGTTTCACTGTAAAATGTAGAAGCTTGAAGTTGTTCCATGACAACAAACTCCACTTTGGAAGAGGATCAACTCTGTAACGTCTGCGTGGAGCCACGTCCAACGTGGATTTTGTTGTCATGAAAGGACTCCGGTGTTTTTTGTAGAAGTTTGTTCCAGTGCTCTCGGTGTAACGGTCAGTTTCACACATCGTTCGGTCTTTTTAATACTCCTGATGGTTGAAAAGCTAAATCACACAGCAGTCCATTGCTGCATGAGGAAGAATGCCCAAACCCTGTCATGTTGCAACGTGATGCGACACCTGAAGCCTTCAACGCTCGACCCGTGGCTCGGTCCTGTTGCTGCACGTTTCTCACAAGCTCAGCTGTTTGAGGAATGCGAGGCTGCTGAAGAGTTGGGATGTTTCTCAGCCGGCTGGCATGGATGCACAGACGCAGCTACGCATGTCTGCTGAGGGCTTTCAAAGCTACAAACATCAATAATTATTGGAAACGTCCTGATTAAAGTTGGCAGGTAAATCAATCAATAATTTAAATTTGAAGTGTAGTGTCGTTTGCATTAGGCAGTTTATTGAATCATGAAAACTTAACAGTTCTGTGCAGTTATAAAGAGATAGAAACCTTAGAAACATTCAAATACTAGACCTGTCGCGATAAACCATAAATCAATTAATCGCGTGATAAATGAAAATTATCAACCTCATGTTCATTTATCAGTTTTATCGTTTCTTCATGTCTCTTTTTACTGACGACACTGGATGACAAAAGGCTCAACTCCGGTGCTCTTCACTGACACCTCCCTTTCTCTTTAAAATCCATTTTAATCGTACAAAATCACGTTTTTGGATCGTTAAAAGCAGCTAAGATGAGAAGCAAAGCTACAAGCTAAGCTAACAGGCCGACCTCGGGGGAAAAAACCTCAAAGCTCCAAAATTCACAGTTGAAACCCGTGCCTTTGTGTAAAATTATTTTTCGCTGCAAAAAAAAGCGGAGAACTTGTTTACTGTTTTTTTTTTTAAATTAAAATCTTTGCATGAAAAATGCTAAAGAGCTCAAACCACACGGAGCGTCCACCATTTTGTTCCCTCACTATCCATCCTTCGGTGCTAACCGTCTTATACTGCCATCAAAAAGGTACTACACTCAAAATAAAATTAACCAACATTTCTTCTTAAATGTGACAATAATTACTAATTATTGTCACATTACAAACAATATTATTGTTTATCGCAATAATTTCTGAGGCAAGTAATCTCCCAGCAAAATGTGTTATCGTGACAGGCTTACTTTAGAAAATTGTTCCAATTCTTTTTTTTAAACCCAAACATATGACTTATTTTCAGTTAACTAAAAGAGTGAGTGCACCTGCTTCTGTTTACTGCAAGTAAGACACTTATTATCCATTTTTTAAAACTGTACAGCACTTTGGTCGGCTTCGGTTGTTTTTATGTGCTATATAAATAAAATTGACATTGACATTGACATAATGATTTCACACAGAACCCACACAAAACTGTATATTAATAAACCTTCCCCTTTCATGTTAATTTAGACTAAAATCTTGTGTTATTGGTGGATGGCGTTAGTCGTTTAGGTTGAGCTCGGAGTATGTGTCGAGAATCACTCTCAGCTACTACCACATCAACTAGCTCTACAGTTGTTAAACTGAGTTCTAGCCATTTTTGATCAGCTATGGCGGCCATCTTGAATTGCATTGGCTCCACAAGTTGTAGACAATCACCCACTGATTATGTCCATCAAGTTTCTTCTTAATCTGTCCAGTGTTTCAGGAGATATTTTGCTAACAGACAGCTGACTTTAAAAAGTTGATGGCACATTTTAAATGTTTTTGTTCTTGTAGAGTCTTATAGATTGAATTTCAAAGAGCTACTTTTGGTCTGACATGCTAAAAATAGAACCAAGCTTTAATATTCTGCAGGAGTCTCTTTTCCCAGTGTTCTGATGAGTTTTCTGTACATTAGAAACAGCTGATGCATTTTCCATCTTGCTGTCTTGTCAGGACCCGGTAATATCTGCAACATTTACCACGAGGGCTGAAGTTTTCTGCTCTCTCTACAATAAAATGTGTAACGTTCATGAATCAGTGTTTGTTAGAAACAGATCAGCTTGATAAGATTCTTCCAGGTTTCACATAAAGATTATTCAGTAATGCATTTCTTCTGCCTTTTTTTTTATACTGCACACTTTGCATTTTTGTTAGGATCAGCTAAATGAAAAACATGCAAAGCCTCAGGCGTGTAGGATGAATCAAAACTTTATTGAAAAGTGAAATCCCACACAGTCGGCGTGTACAGTAGATGTGCAGCGACGCCTCAGGGTATACTGATGATGTTCCTCTGCACTGACGTGCGCTTCACAAGAACGCAGAACAGCAGTTTTCCTTTTGCTACAGGGATTGTTTCTCACTTTGAACTGAAAACGTGCACACAGCGCTACTGACGTGACTTCACACACGTGTGAAATATCCTATGGGCACGTGTTTTTAGACAATCTGGAGATCAGTGAAACCAGATGTTTTACTCACAGGACATTTCAAAATCAGAATCAGAATAATCTTTATTGACATTGCACCGAGGTACAGCGAGAACATGTACGCACAGTCATCCAAAAGATGGACTAAAGGCCCCGGCAGAGCTCTGCGTAAGGCTGTACGCCGCTGTACGCCGTACGTACGCAGAGGCACAAGCGTAGCCCCGCAGGGCACGAACGCGCAAAGCTCAAATTTTACGACCGCTTACGCGCGCGCGTTGTCTCTCAATAAACTGCCCGGCGCCGGACTGTTTTGTATGAGACACAAATGTATTAAATTCCCCTTTTTCATCCCTGATCTGGACTTTTCTTTTGTTTTTTTGCCAAAAGTCAAGTAATCGCTTCCTCCTCCGTTGACTCCATGACTGAAATGATGAGAAATGAATGAATTTGTCACGAGCAAATTAAACTCATGTCCTGCAGGACCAACGCTCCCTGTTTTTATTTTTATTTTTTAGAACTTTTTATTAACATATAAAGTTTAGAACACCGCGGCGGCTGCAGCCTGAGCCAGCTTGTGCCTTTTTTTTTCTTCCCCACCCGACCTGTCAATCAATTCAGTAGGCGTGTCAGCAAATGACCAATCAGTGACCTCAGTTTGTCCCGTAGGTAAACACTCTGCGCGCAGCTGCTCAAATTACGACAAGAATTTGGAGCGAAAATGCCAGCATTTAACGCGAGAACAAACGCAGAGCTGTGCCTGTGAACGCGTGAACACACAACACGCGAATAGAGCGGCATGCAGGCAGTACGCTGAGCTCTGCCTGGGCCTTAAGTGTACGAAGCTGCAGCAAATTAATCAGCACAGCCATCTTATTTCTTATCAGAATAATAATCTTAGATATGAAAGGGGGAAGAACCATGAGGGTAGATAGTGGTATTACAAAAAAGATCTTTCACATCTTGTCTATCAGGTCACAATTTGAGACATCAAAAAACTCTACCAGCAGCACAATTAAAAACAGATTACATATGCATTTGAGGTTGAGGTGGTGAGATTAGTCCATGAGCCTTTTTCGGATCAGCCACAGTTCTGATGATGTTGTTCAGCCAGCAGTTCTGATAAGCGTGCACAGAAAGTTCTCCGGGGGAGGGCGATAGATGCAGTTGTTATTGTTGATTTTCTTCAGGCAGACAGATTTTTTTTCCTTTAGCCTTGGAGTCCATCTGGACGTTCTGTTTCCAAAATGGCCTAATTGTGGGAATCCATTCCACTGATCCATGCTATGAGTCTCCTTCAAGGTCAAACCCACCATGCTGTCGAGTCCCAGAAGCCGCAGGTGGTTTGCAATTCTCATAAATCGCCTCCACCTTACGGTTAAGCTCGTAAATCAGCTGATTTAGCGAGGTCACGGCACAGATCAAACCTTCACACTGACTGGGAAGCTTTGTCATGGCCAAAACTGCCTCCGAAGTCTTCCTCAATTTCGGATAGAGAAGAGCCCGGTCGATGCCAAAAAGCAGAGTCCCTGCTATCATAAATCCAATTATGTAAACGTCTTCAACGTCTTCCACAGACAGGACTGAGAGACACATCACCTTCCACTCTCACCACGAGTCCATGACGTATCCCCCAGAGCACGTCTGTGTTGGAGAAGCTGGTTCCCCCGGACCTTGCCGTTTTGTTGAAAAAAATCTTATCAGCTTTACTGAGCATGAACTTTCTTGTCTTGTCAATAGAGTTGATCGTCCATGATACCAAATCCATAATCTCAATTTACGTTCGAGAGATGAGTACCCGAGGAGCTGCAGACACATACAGAGAGCAGAGCAGGGAAGAGGAAAGGGTGGGTGGGGAGGAGGAGAAAGCAACGAAGCGGCCACCTCTTGCAGAGCAAGGAAGGAAAAAAAAACTTTATATCAAAATAGGGCTGGACGAAATTGCCATAACTTTTATCATGATATATATATTTTTTATTTCGGTCGATAACGATATAATTCAATATCGATATAAACAATATTAAAGCCTCAGATAAAGTGTACAAACTGTACAAATAAATTAATGTTCACCTTTAATTTGTATTTAGCCTTCAGAGAAATTTGAAATCACCATCAAACATAAAACTCTCAACTTTGTCATTATTAATAGTTTTAACTTTAAACGACAACATAACCAAAAATAATGCAGATGGTAGTAACGTAGATCATTTTAAAGCGAAAACTTACCGCGTGTTGGAGCCTAGCCTAGCCTAGCCTGCTGCTGCTGACTTCTTCTGGACTCGAGCTCTGTGTGGTGTACGTCGCCACGCACTTATGCAGTTGTGTCGCATCCTTTTCTGTTTGGGTTGAAATGGACGCCGGTTGATGCGACCGGTTCAACCCAAACAGAATAATGTGTCAGTAAAACGTTGTAATCTTATCGAAATGTAAAAAATGTGCTTAAAACTCATATCACCTTTATTGAATAAAAGTATATCGTGATATAAATCGATGTCAAATTATTGTCTAGCCTTATATCAAACTAAGTTCATCAAAATGTTGATAGACTTCAAACATAAAACAATTTTTGCTAATAAATTAATCTTATAATCCAATATAATATAACGATGTGCATAACAGTATTTATCTAATATCACACAATATTAATATTCTGCCACATGTACATTTTCATGACCATGAAGTTGAGGAAGTTGGCAATGAATTTAGGAACTGGAGGTAGTTCTCCATCCATTTTGTGCCGTGCACCAGTCCCATGGCATGATGCTCCCACCGCCATACTTACCTTGGGACTGCCTGAAGGCAGCCACCTATTATCCACCTGAAAAGGGTCTTACTCTTCCTTCAACTTCACAACTTCAATAGGAGCATTCCTTCAACTTGAGTGCGGCTTAAACCAAAATCTGTACCTACACAAGTTTTATATAAACTCCCTCTCGGTTTTCAAATCCCGGTTAAAAACTCACTACTACTCCATCGCTTTCAATGCTAGCTGATTTGTATTGGATCATTTGATTTATGATCTGCAATGTTTTTATGTTTTTCGTGTTGTACTTCATTGTCTGTGTTGCCTGTTGCGTGTTTATTTGTCCAGCACTTTGGTGTGGACTTGTTCCTGTTTAAAGTGCTTTATAAATAAAATGGTATGGTATGGTATAAAAACAACCGGCTTGGCGCTGTCGTGTGCTGTAACTTCAATTGGAATTGTGAGTTACCATGGCGAAGTAATTAGCAAACAAATGTGCAACTTTTCTCATTTATAAACACAGACAAAACTCTTCACAGCCTCTGACAGAGTGAGGTCACATGACCTGGAGGGAAGAGGTCTCTAAATAAAACACTGATCAACTTTTGGAGCCATTTTGGTTCAAGATGGCTGCCACAGCTACCCCCGAAAACTCTAAATTGACCTAACTCGATCATTCTTTGAGATATTGAGCTGAAGTTTGGTATGTTTTAGCTAAGGGCGAGTTGTTCTACATTCCTGATGCAAATTAAAAATCAAAGATGGCTGCCTTCGCTAAAAGGTGGAAAATACAATAACTCGGCTTTTTAAAAAGCCATTGAGCTGAAATTTGGTGTGGTGGTACCTGACCATGATGAACAACACATTCTGAATTCAAATCTAATAATTCAAGATGGCCGCTAAAGCTAATTCCAAATGGTTGTAACTCAGAGGTTTTTAGAGCTATTCAGCTGAAATTTAGTGTATTGGTAGCTGAGAACAATCCCTGATAGATTCTGATTTAAAATCTAAAATCCAAGATGGCCACCTGATCTTAAAAATAAAAATACTCTAAGTTAACCATTTGTTGAGATATTAAACTGAAAATGTGTATGGTGGAAGCAGAGAGTGAACTCCAACACACAGTACTGTCAAATAAAACATTTAAAACATCCACAATATGGAAGTCATCGTCAAGTTTCTACAGGAACTTTCTATTTGTTCAAACAATGTGCATCACTTTGACCCTCTAACCATTATATTAATTAGACTGACATTTTGCGAGCAGTTTTCTAATCGAGGCTCTAATTGCACATTAGGGCTGTGCGATATGACGATATATATCGGGGGGACGATAGAAACGTGTCTATCGTGCTACTTTCCTTCTATCGTCTCTATCGTGATAAATAAGAATAAAAAAATAACTGTCGCAAATAAGCTTCATATTGTGGTTTTGCGAGATGACGGCGCGGCTTTATGTTTGACGCACGCGCGGGTTTGCGACACATGCTTTACGTGGTTAAACTCGAGAGCAACAGAGACGCAGGCGCATGAAGCCGGTGTCTCAACCATAGATCTCAACAAGGAGAAAACAGCTGCACAGGCAGCCCAAGAAGAATAACTTTTACCAAAAAGAGGGGGAAGCTCACCTTGTTAGCTTCCATTATTTCGCTCCGCTGAAACTCGGAGACAAAATGGGTCCAGAGGACACGAACCCAGAGTCCAACCGAGTCCGAACTCGGGTCCAGTTAACCAATACAAAACAGACCAGAGACACAACAGAACCGCAATCAAACGCAACGTTTTCTCTTTTCTGTTTCTTGCTTTGTTTACTCAAACTTCAGAGCGGATTTCTTCTTCGTGAGTTTCATTAGCAGCTGTTGTTTTACCGCCACCTGCAGGAAAAATTTGGACCAAAGTAGAAAAGGAGTTGTTTGTTTGTTTGTTAGTTTATTCATTTTATAAAATGAAATACAACAATTAACGTATTCATAATAGAAAAAAAATAATAAAATGAAAGGTAGCAGATGAAGAATAAATCTTATTAAATCTGCTCCTTATTCATCTAATAACAGTTCAAACAATATTTTCTATAATAACAAAATAAGTAAATAACTCAGTCAATTTTCAATTCACATATATCACACATTAAATTAGATTCATTTATATTTTTTTTAGCAATTCATTTTTTACCAGTTTCTTAAATACAAGGAATGATTTGGCTTCCTTAACATTTGTCATTTGGCATTAAGTCATTCCATAATCGTACTCCTTGAATTAAGGTAGATCTTAGGTAGATCTAGTTTCTACTTTGGTCCAAATTTCCTTGTTCTTTTTGTTCACATTCTTATAAATGTAACTATCTGTAGTAAAATAATAAAATAAAAAAACTTTGGTCCAAATTTTTGCTGTACACACACACACACATCGTGTTGTATATATCGTGATATATATCGTTATCGTGATATAAAAAAGTCCATATCGTGATATATGATTTTTTCCATATCGCCCAGCCCTATTGCACATGCACCGTAGATATGTATCCTTCCACCAAACACGCAGCTTAATGTTGGAGGCAACAACTGGTTGAGATTTTTCTTTTTCCTCACTCACTTTGTGATCCATAAAAATCCATGCCATCTGGTTCTTTGTCCCCTCCTTTAGTTCTTTGTTTTTGTGTTGAGCTGTCTCTCCCAGACAGCCGTTAACAAGCTCTTATTATATATTTGAGTCGAGTTGAAACCTCCAGAGACACTCGGCAATCAGCCCAGAGCAGGAAGCCAACATGAGCAGGCTGTGCAGAGACGTTATTCTCTACATAACATCTCTTCCTTCTCGTCCTTTCCTGTTCACGTCTTCCAGAGGTCGATCTAGGACCTGATTGTCTCAACATTTCGTTGCTCTTGCAACTGTTGTTTTCCCACAAAGCACAGGGGGTTCACATCTTCTGAACACAGCAAATGTTTAGAGGAGCATTGTCCTGGTAATGTTTACCAATGAGGCGTTTTGTACAGAATGAGAAATTTGGTATAAAAAGTGCAGCTGTTTATTTCCCAGATTGAGACATATTTATAATTTACTGTGTTCTGAATATACAGTACACATCATTGATGGCAGCGCTCTGTGGTCAGTGGTCGCATCAGGAGAGACATTTGGCATAAGAAGAGTCTTTGTGCAAGTTTGTTGACCGCTGAAGAAGAGAGGCCAAGAGAAGAAGACAAAACGTATGGTCATGAGTAGGGCCGTCGCAGTACTGGTATTTTCAGACCGAGTACAAGTAATTCACTTGCCGATAATGAGTATCAATAACGAGTAGTTAATGGGTTAGCACATTACACAGTGACTTTAGAAATATATTTATTTTATTAAGAACACATTAAACAGGCTGCTGTCGTAACATGCCCCTCCTTATCTATCTGACCTCCTACAAATCTCCATCCCATCACACTCTCTCAGATCCTCCTCTTCACTACACCTCCATGTACCCTCTGCCCGCCTCTCCACCATGGGGAGCAGGGCCTTCACCTGCTCTGCCCCTCACCTCTGGAACGCTCTACCGCCAGACCTTCAAAACACCACCTCCCTTTCTCTGTTCAAGACTGCTCTGAAAACACATCTCTTTAGACTAGCTTATCATTAACTTTACTAAATGTATTTTTATTATTTTGCATTTTATAATCTATGTATTTTATATTTCAATTTGTCACTGATAATGTTTGCACTGTATTGGTTTGTTAAGTGTCCTTGGGTGTCCTGAAAGGCACTTTTAAATAAAATGATTATTATTATTATTATTATCACCTGCGTGTAGCTTTAAATCTCTAACCTATGGGCATTTTTTATATTTTGTCTTTGATTACTTGCAAAGTGGAAAAGGAAATTACATCGCCAAGCATAAAAGTGGTATCAATCCCAAGTATCAGGGTGTTTCTATGAGTACTCTTACTTGAGGCTGGTAAACAAGTCAAGAGTGAGACGTTCACGTCCTCCACAGTATCACCCCTCAACACTTTTATGCACTTTGTTGCAGCCTGAACTGAAACGTGTACTTCAACAAATTATGTATCGAAACCACCATTTCGGCACCGTCATGCGTGCTTTTATTTTTATTGGCATTTTGTGTTACCACGGCGACATAGTTTACAAACAAAGACGCCATTTTTCTAACTGAAAACACTGACTCACAACCTCTGGCACATTGAGGTCACATGACCTGGAGGGGAGTGGTCTCTGAACTAAAATCATTGAGTCATCAAACTTCCCACCGCTACATCTTTTAAAATACACAAACATATTATACGGTACACCAAAATGCTAGCATTTTTGTCATCTAAATTTTAAAGTGGTTTCTTCCACGTGGCAGAACCCATCGAAGTCTCTCCGGGAACTTTCTAGTTGCTGCTCATTTTATTTTCCAACTAGAACGTTAAAAATGGAAACAATATTCAAAATACTGTGTGTGGACATTTCTTGTTGTAAATTTCTGTGCAAGGATGAATTTGAAGTTAAAGATTAGTTTTGTTGATATGTTACTTTATGAGTTGCCTTTAGTCACATCAGACATGCAAACTTTGACATTTCTATTTATGAGTTTAATTAATACGTGATCCTCAGCTCCAACGTGACACTAGGTCTGTTTCTGAAAACCAACACTGCTCCGATAGACAACCATACCTTAGTATATATGAGTGTTTAGGAGACATTTTCTTGACAGAATTTAAATTCTTGAGCTTTATATTATTTTCAAAAAAGTTCAATACAAAATATATACAGTAGTCCTCGACTTACTAATACAGGTAGTCCCCGACTTACGAGCGAGTTCCGTTCCTCCGAGGCGCTCGTAAAGCGAAAATTCGTAACTTGGAACGGCCGCCACGTGTCTCGTAAGTCCGGAATTTCGCTCGTAAGTTGGAACGGTTTTGCTAGCGCGACTACAAACACTCGTTTTTCATCGAAAAACTGCTTACGAGTGCATAAAAATGATCGGAAACGTGTGTCCACATGTTTAGCTAACGAACTGTGGTGAAAAAACACAGAAAAACTCGGTATTTTTTGCGTTTTTTCCAAAAATTCGCCAGCTCGTAAGTCCGGAACCTCGTAGGTCAGAGCGCTCGTAAGTCGGGGACTACCTGTAATAATAATAATAATAATGAATTCAATTTATAACGCACTTTTCATTAATGAAAATCTCAAAGTGCTACAAGGAGCAACAGAATTAAATGTCAATAAAACAAATAATAAAACAATTAAAATCAATAACAATATCAGCTAAGATCAAAAGTAGAATCATGAGGAGGTAGAGTATGCTTGGTCGAAAAGAAAGGTCTTCAAGTCGCTCTTAAAGTCAACCACAGACTGTGGGGCTCTTAGACAGTCAGGAAGAGAGTTCCACAGGCGGGGGGCAGCCACACTGAAAGCCCGGTCTCCCATGGTCCTTAATTTGGTTCTCGGAATGTGAAGGAGATTACTGTTCTGTGACCGCAGCGACCGGGTGGATGAGTATGGAATAAGAATATCCTTCAGATAATCTGGTGAAGCTCCATGTAAGCATTGATGTGTAATGAGAGCAGTTTTGTACTGAATTCTGTAGGTGACAGGAAGCCAATGAAGGTTATGGAGAATGGACGAGTTCCGTTCTCACGGCCTTTCGTAAGTCGAAAATCGCCGCAAGTCGGAAACACACGAGCCGCCACTTATACATGTACGTGTACGGTACAGTTACCAAGTTACCAAGCACTTCGTCTATCCTAACACAGTACCCTACATAATTATCAAAAAACACATTTGGAAGGGAAAAAAATAGTTAATTTCTTACTTTAAGCTGGTCAAGCCTGGATCCGTCTTTTTGCATGTTAGCTCGTTGCACGTCCGAGCTCTGCAGCTTTGTGCTGCTTCACGCGGTCCAAACTATTTACAGGAAGGACTGTTAGCATGTTAACTCCATACATTTGGAGCCAGAAAAAGAGTTAATAACTTACTGAAAGCCGTTTCTCCGCGGTGTCCATCCAAAAAAGCTGCACCGCGTTAGCATGTTAGCCCTTCCAATAGCTGCGCCCGTTAGCATGTTAGCCCCTCCAATAGCTGCACCCGTTAGCATGTTAGCCCCTCCAAAAGGCTGCCGCAACTGTTTCTCCGTGTTTTAGCATGTTAGCTCGGTGTCCATCCAACATCTGAGGCAGCCAAGCGGACATAGAGGCGAGATCCCGGCCGCAGCAGGCCTCTCTGCCGCCCATCGGCTCCATGTCCCCGGTGGGTCCAGCGTTAGCATGTTAGCCCCTCCAATAGTTGCGCCTGTTAGCATGTTAGCCCCTCCAAAAGGCTGCCGCAGCTGTTTCTCCGCATTTTAGCATGTTAGATAATAATAATGAATTCAATTTATAATGCACTTTTCATTAATAAAAATCTAGATTGGTGTGGCGTAGCGATCGGCGGCTGCTGCTCCAGGCCTGAGACGTCCACAGAGTTCACTGAGCGTTTCCAGCACATTTATCCGTATGAGGCAACGTCTGATTGGACACACGGTCCATCCAAAGCCGCCTCTCGAGGCCGGAGCTAACCGAAGCTGGCGGGCACTGCCGAAAACTGAATAAATCAGCTTAAAAATAATAATAATAATAATAATAATAATAATAAAAATGATACTTTATTTATAAAGCCATTTAAAACAACCACAGCTGCAACAAAGTGCTGTACACAAGAAATCAAGTACATTTAAACCCCATTTTTTTATTTTTTTATTTTATATTTTTATTAATAAGATGCGTTTGTAACATTGAATCATTGTAAGTCGAGGTCGCCGTAACTCGAGGACTACCCGTATTTTAATTAATTAATTAATAATTAATTAATTAATTAAGATTTGTACAGTTTTATTTCTATAAATTCTGTTTCCTTGTGAAAACTGGTTCTTCGCCGTTTGTTTTGTGATATGTCTTGCTGCGGTGAGTAATTGGACCAAAGTAGAACCGGTGCTCAAATCTGCATATTTTTTCAGTTCCGTAATTCAACCTCTGTTCTTTTTCAATGTGCGCGCTCCTCTTCAGCCTCCTCATCTTCTCGGAGGGCAGCCAAACATGGTTGCCCTGTTAGATAATGGTTTTTACCGGCCCATCTCCATGTACGCATGGAGTCATAATTTGATTGTCCCTGATTTATCAACACTTTTATGTTCTCTCCTCTGGTTAGACGATCACATTTCCATGTCCTCTGAATATTTTATGACACGACGCCTTCTTCTGGCTCAGAAATGTATCATAGCTCATCTGAAGTGTCTGTTTCTAAGACTGTCCTTTTCCCATAGCAGCACTTTAAGCTCAAAGGGCCACTGGAAGTTCGTCTTTGTTCACTTCATGCTTTTTTAAAGTTTTACAAGTGCAGCGTGTTGGGTTTACCTTTAAACTGGTGTCAAACATGTAATGCATGATAAGTCGGATACATTTTTCAGCGCTAGTCTCATCGGATGCTCCGTTTTATTTGGGCTATGAAAGCTCTGATATTAGCTGTTAGGGTCCATATAGACCAGCAAGAGAGACGCAGGAGATCGGCCAATATAGAGTTTCAAATTCCTTTACAGAAACTCAAAATACTTTAAATCTGGGCCCATAAAAGAGGTCAACAGAATAAAATTTAACAAAAGTACCAACACTGGAACTAAAACACCAACTGACCCCCTGACTGAGACGAGAGGGGAACTTATAAATTAGAAAAGTGACAAATTAAATCGACTAATTAAAAGTAGTGTTGGCAACAAAATACTGTATACTGATCAATTAGTGCTAAATAGGAACATTGCAAACAATCCCACGATCAATATTCAATCTAAAAATCAAAGACTTTCAACCTAATAAAGATGGATGGTGGTTGAATCAATAGTTTATCTTTTATTCTGAGCGTGTTGCCGATCGTTTTCTTCTCGCTCACTTCGTCTGACTGTAACTTTCCGATAGTTTGTGCTCTCAGAGAAATTCTAATGATTTCTAAAAGATGACATAATGCACTTCATAGTCTATATAGACTTATTTGGCAACCTGACGTCTGCTGTTGAAGGAAACCCATGAAACTCTGTGAAACAAATTTTTTAATCCAGCTCATTTCACAATTACGTTCATTTATTAAGGAAAAGTTAAGCTCAGACACATATTTGCTATAGTTTTATCAAACAAATGATTGTTTTTAAGTGTTAATCTTCTTAAAAGCCTTGCTATGCACTCCTGTGGCAGACATTTGCAGCAGAGCTAAACGTAGGTGTGACCTATCTAGGGATTTTTTCAATCTATTGGTGATAATTGGACAATGTGACCTATACACAGGTGCGACCTATACACCAGAAAATACTGTACCCATCTGCTGTATTTATCTTGTATTATTTGACATTACAGTATTAATGTTTGCTACTAGCATACATTATTGTTTTAAATAAACGTTTTATTTGTTTACATAATTGTTTAATCTTTTCATGATTTCAATTGAAAATCGTTTCAGAATCGAAAATCGTTTTAGAATTGAAAATCGATTTTTAATCGAATCGCTGCATCAAAAATCGGAATCGAATCGATTCTCCAGACACTGAGATATTCGCACCCCTAATTTTCAGTTTATTCTCCGATGGTGTCTTGAATTTCGGTCTTGTTTCAGTCAGAGGTTCCGACTTGTGTTAGTTTCATGGTTGCCGTCTGGAATCGTCTGGTATATTTATTTAATTATAAATCCTCTTGTAACGTTGCAGTCCCTTCAGAATTTGAACCACTCGTTAGTTCCACCTCCGTCGACTTCAAAGCTCAGACGTTGTGCAGCTCCAGCGTGCAGAAACACAAACAGCACTTTGCCGTTATCCCTCTGAGTCAGTGCGCCCCGGACGCAGAAGCCCTGTCAGACGCTTTGATCCTGTTAATAATTGTAATAATGTTGTGGTGCGCAGCTGAAGGAGGCAGCAGGACAGATTAAAGAGAGGACTGGACCACGTGGACTGTTGAATCACAGCTCGTCCTTTCTGACACTTGATGAGCTGAAACACAGTTTTCTTCTTTAATGAAGCTGCTGCCACGTTTTAACGTTACGTTTTACAAGTAATGTAATTTTAATGAATTTTAAATGGCTTTGGCTGGAGGCAAGAAAAAGTTGTTCCACCCCCATTTGGGTTGGGGATAGATTATAGTGAATTTTTCTGTTTTATTAAAGTCACTGGAATCACATTTCTTTGTTTGTTGTGTTTCTCTGTCAGGGGCTGGGATTTAAATGCTAATGCTTACGTCTTTATCCGGAGCCTGAACTACAATTTTGTGTGTAGCAAATTTCTCAGATGTTAAAATTTATTCAGAGCAGCACAGAAATAACTTTATCATGACCATACCTTTTTAATAATCTGATCGTAACATAGACCCAGTACTGTATATCTTTAATCTTCCTGGTTCTCACTGGTTGGAATTGTTTTGTTTGTTTGAATTGTTAAAAGGTTCATATTACATGCTGGGTTGCCATATTTTTGTTTTTTTGTTCATTTCAAATTTAAAACACAAAAAATATTTACAAAACCATATTAAGAAGAAAAAAATTTTTTAATGAAAGGAAGCAGAAGAATAAAAAAATCTTATAATATATGCCCCTTCTTAAAACAAAATCAATTCAAACTATCAATTTTAAACAATAATTAGCCATGAACCAATTTTGTAACTCATTACAATTCACAGATTTATGGTACTTATAATTTTCACCATATATACCGGTATATATTTTTTCAAAAGTTCACTCTTAATCATTCTCTTAAATATAAACACAGACTTGGCCTTTTTAACATCATTATCTAACCCATTCCACAGACCTATGCCCTGTATTAAAGTAGACTGACTCCTAAAACTTGTTCTATAACGTGGTTTAACAAAAATGTCTGTTCCCTTAAGATTATAACAACTTTTCCTCTTTACAAAATGTTTTTGAATATTTGGAGGTAGTGTTTGATTCTGTGCTTTATACATTAATAAAAAAAATATTATATTCCACCAGATCATAGAACTTCAATAGTTTCATTTTAGAAAACAATATATTAGATGGATGACAGTAATGCACTCTTGTTATGATTCTTGTAGCTCTATAATATTTATTCCGTACACATGCAAAACCATAGGATCACTACCAAAAGCTTTTAATATAAAGAAGAGGTTACAATCATGATTTGGATGTAAGGTGGCTGCTTTCAGGCAGTTCCCAACAAGGTCCATGTTTTCCTTTCTTATTTTCTTATTCTTGCTCTTAGTGTTGATTATAATATCTCGTGCGTTATGAATGTCTTTTGTCAAACACAGCTTTGCCTCGTCTTCACCTACTTTGGTTTCCACTACAATCCCTTTAAAATAAACCCATATGACCATAAAGCTTGATAAGAAATTTGATTTACTTAGGTCAGAGGTAAATTACCAACTAGAACATAAAATGGATCAAGAGTCAAATCCTTCACTTCTCTTTCTGGAGATTATGCAAAAGGAGCTCATAAACGTGACAGATGTGTGATGTAGTCTTCCCAGCTGCTGAAAGGACAGTCGTTAGTGAAGGACATGGCGATAGATGTTCCTTTCACTCCATCTAGAAGACATTAAACACGAAGGAGTGACAAACGGAGGGTGGACGAGGCTGATGGAAGAGAAAATGTGAAAACATCGGGTGGTGATGGAAACCAGCTGTTGAGGACTCTGTGGTGTTGGTGTACGCGCAGATGACAGGAATATTGCTGCAGCAAGGTTTTCCCCTGCATTCAAACACGAGAACAACCATCACGGATGAAAGGCGGTGAACCTTAATGGCCCAGTTGGTCACGATGGTGACTAACCACCAACATTTTTCTCAGAAGTTGTCTTACATCGAGTGCGGTACTTTTTCTAACGGTTGGCTTTGTGAAGATTAAGAAGTCACAGAAAATCCGGACTATTTTGTATTGTATTTTATCGCGTCATTTGTTGGTCTCTTGATAATTAATTGCTTGGATTTTAAATGGATAATGTTTCTGTTCTTGAACGGGGTCGTATGATTCACGCATTCGTTACATCTAGGCTGGATTACTGCAATTCCCTTCTGCTTGGCGTCAGTCAAGCCACCATTGCACGATTACAACTGGTTCAGAACGCAGCTGCCCGATTTTTAACCAGCACACGCAAAAGAGAGCACATTACACCAGTCTTGGCCTCCCTTCACTGGCTACCGGTTCATCTTCGAATCCAATTCAAAATTCTCATGTATGTCTACAAATCGCTGAACAGTCTCGCCCCCGCCTATCTCTCAGATCTGATACACCCATATGTCCCTCCACGTGCTTTGAGGTCAGAGGATCAGGTACTCTTAATAGTTCCAGAAACTCGCCTTAAGCGCAGAGGTGACAGGGCGTTCTCTGTAGCAGGCCCAAGACTCTGGAACGAGTTACCGCTGCTCATCAAACAGGCCCCCTCCCTCTCGGTTTTCAAATCCCGGTTAAAAACTCACTACTACTCCATCGCTTTCAATGCCAGCTGATTTGTATTGGATCGTTTGATTTATGATCTGCAATGTTTTTATGTTTTTCGTGTTGTACTTCATTGTATGTGTTGCCTGTTGCGTGTTTGTTTGTCCAGCACTTTGTGTGGACTTGTTCCTGTTTAAAGTGCTTTATAAATAAAATGGTATGGTATGTGTGTTTCCAACTGAGCTTTGTCAAACATCCATAAAGGAAAACACGAGATCAACATTAAGTGATGAACTAAAATATCTAAGTCCATGGCAGTACTGTATAAAGTAAGGGACTTACTGAATGATAAAGCTTTGTGTTTGCTGTACAATACGATTATTGTGCTGCATTTAATTTACTGTGTTGGTGTTTGGGGCACTGCTTGTAAAACTGTAACCCAGTCTATCTTTATTATACAAAAAAGAGCTGTAAGAATTATCTCAAGAAAACATTACTATCATCCTTCAAGTATTTTGTTTTATCAAGTGAAATTACTTAAGTTTTATGATTTGGTGGATTACAATATTCTATTACTTATGTACAAGGCTCAGAATCCACACATTTGAGCACATTTTATAAAAAGGAACAGTTGTTATAATTTAAAGGGAATGGATATTTTTGTAAAACCGAAGTATAGAACAAGTTTAAGGGGTAGGCCTACTTCAATGCAGGGGATAAGTTTATGGAATAGTTCGGATTATGATATAAAAAAAGAGAAATCGTTATTTTTATTTAAGAAAAAGATCAAGAATATTTTGTTGACAAGATATATAAAAGTTTGTTAATATTTAATGAACTATAATGAATAATTGTGACAATTTATATGTTTTTTTGTTATATTATTTATGATTATTGCTTGAATTGATTGTTTGAATTGATTTTGTTAAGAAGGGGCAGATATGAAAAGATTTCATTCTTCTGCTGCCTTTCATTTTATATGTATTTTATTTCTTTATCTGAAATATTATTTGTGTTTTTTTTTATTGAAATGAAATGAATAAACGTTTAAAACAAAACAAACAAGTCCACGTGAAGAGATTAGATCAGTAACGTTTTTGTGGATTTATCTTTAACCTGATCCTTGAGCTAGAGAAGCATCAGTGACTGGAAGTGTACACTGATTTATTTAGTTTTGTTAATCCATCCCTTGTTTCTGTCAGCTGTCTCTTTTTGTTAAAGAAGGTTAATTTTGGCAACTGTTGAGGCAGATTCAAGCCCTCCCACTTCATTTCACTTTAATTCCACTGGTTTTCTTCTCTGGCTCTTATTCTCTCCACAGTACAGTCATTTTCAGTTTTCCCCTCTTTGTCTTTAAAATTCAGATCTTTCCGACAGCATTATCAAACACCAAGCACGATTTGCATATTTCATTCACTGCATGGCGTCGTAGTGTCTCATAAAATGCCTAAAGCATTTTGTGTTTCTTCACAAACCTTGACCTTGTGAGACCCTCGTACGTCCAGCAGCCTGACTTTTCAGACAATGGACCCTGCTCCTGCTGTGCACATCTGCTTGGTCTAGATGTCAGCACAGGCTCAGGTCCAAGCTCAGCCTAAACACATGATCTGACGTCCACCTGCATTCACACCA